>WEIT01003923.1:358600-386189 GCA_013389985.1 Dryoscopus gambensis
GGCACTGGATGGGCTTTGAGGTCCTGCCCAACCCAAACCATTTTATGATTCTTACAGAACAACCCTTTGTCTTCAGGTCAAAGTGAAGATTTCTGTTGCTGCTTTACACTGGACAGAACCTAATGTCGGAGAGGAGGATCTTACCATATAAAATGATCTTGGCATTAGTGAAACAAGTGATTTCAGGGTTCTTAATGGGCCTATAATTTATTTCTGCTCACAAGAAGGTTCCCAGCATTGTTACCATTTCCCCACTCCTCAGGTGAGCAATACTCACAACCCCGGGAAACCTCCAGAGCCAGAAATTGCACTTGTCCCTGTACTCATGGCAACTGGGAATAACTTCCGTGGATTATCTGGTCATCTTCCAGCTACTGCCATTCAGGATGTCTGTGCTAAAAAGGGGAAAAACTAGATGGAAAGTTGGTAAAGCTGATTGGCACACACGCAGAGCTGGTGCTCCCCTGCCCATCTCTGCTCTCCTGCGTGGAACAAGGAGGGAGGACCACAGGGACAGAGGTGTCCCCTCAGACAGAGCTGCCTGGAGGCCTGGACAGAGAAAAGTGCAAGAAGAGACACTTAAACAACAACAGAAATGTCAAAAGAACTGCAGTATTTACATGAACTCCATATTCCTTTTGCTCAAATGTATCCCAGCCTCTTTGAAGGTGGTTTGGGCTTACATCTGCCCCACAAGAAAAAGGTCTTCTAAAACTCAACTATGCTTTTTTTATTGTGTATTCCTTACAATTTTCTTTTGATTTTAGGTACAGCCCCATTTCTCAGATGAGAATATTTTTACTTCAAAGTTTCTCAGAAAATATAAATTTATTATTATTAAAATTTTAAAAAAGTTAAAATAAGCCATTGTCCCACTGACATGCAAATAAATTTCAGAGAGGGCAACCTTGATCTCTTTGCACGGTGAAGATAATGATAAACCAACATCTATTTAATGCTTGTACCTCATAGAGTTTCTTGTGTTCATAGTAAACTCAGCAGAGTTTCTCCCTATATTATATTAATTGGTGGGCAGCCAGATGTTGTGTTCTGCTGGAAAACAGCACATGCTGGCAACATGGACATTTATTTCAGAAATCAACATTCCAATGAGAGGGAAGGAATCTAATTAGACAGCAAGATATTAATTACTGGCATCCAACTGAGAAAGCAGAGGTTTCTTCACTGCCATTATATTGGTGTTACAGCAGAGATTTGCAATTTCTTCGTGGAGCTTTCATTAACGAAATAACATTATCATTTAATATTGCCTTTTTGTAAATGGTAATAAAGCTTAGATAAAATCAGAATGACTGAGTACACCAGTATTTCCTTGTTTTTCACACAGCATTGTTTGCATCAAGTAAGAGCACACTCTGAGTTACTAAAGGTTTCCTTCACAAAATTCTCTGAACTCTCTGAAATTAATTTTCATGCCACCTGATGGAGCAAATTATCAGAGTTGGCCAGTTGCCATCTAAGCTTTAAATAAAAAGTGCATGATTTCTCCCAAGCCTTCAAAATCTGTGATGGTAGGATACAAGAAAGTATTTCTGAAAACATTGTCCAAATTTTAGGCAGGATTCTGAAACTCAGATTTTTCCTAAACTCAAATTATTCTCCATTTGCCATGAAAGTCAGATTTATCCATGGGGCCTGGGCTTCAAAATATAGTTTGCATTTCAACACAGATGAAGATGTGATACCTCCAGGAGAGAGAAAGCTGTAAATAATTTTTACTTCCTACACCAGGAGGTTTGGTGAGTCGGGGGATCATTTTTCCTTATGCAGAAATGACAGCTGGGAACTTCTCCTTTCTAGGGCATGACAGACTTTGTGTCCTCTCACATTCCCCACTACCTTTGGAACAAGGAGCTCGGGAAGCTGATGAGACACTGCAATGAGGAGCTGTGTTCCAGCCAGCACAGTGCACCACAAAGCCATCCCAGCTAAAGCTTCAGCATCCTCACTGGGTTCACTGGGTTTCCCGAGATGTACTTTTGATAACCCTTCAGATAAACATAGAGAAGGAGGAGAATAGGTGCAAATGCTCTCTTGTGACCATGGACAGTAAGAATCCTTTTGCTTTATGTAGTTTATTAAATCTTCAGCTGTTTGTGAAACTTCGTAGAACTTCATCCCTCTCAATGCAGTGGTAACTAAGCCTATCTTCAGAAAAATCTTGGAATACAAATCTATTCCTTATGTATTGAAACTCCATCTATTCCTTGGCACAGTCACACTCCTGGAGCTCTATAAATGCTAACAACTGTGAGAGCTTTCAGTGTATCTGTCATTGCCACCTGAGCTTCTCAGCCCACTCCTGGAAAACCACTGCAGTGGGATATTCTGGATTATACCCTTATTCCTTCAGCATGTGAATGGAGAGACAAGAAAGATGGAGAGGGACTATGTACAAGGGTCTGGAGTGCCAGGACAAGAGGGAGTGGCTTCATACTGACAGCAAGTAGGATTAGATGGGATATTGGGCAGGAATTTTTCCCCTGGGAGGGCGGGCAGGCCCTGGCACAGGGTGCCCAGAGCAGCTGTGGCTGCCCCTGGATCCCTGGCAGTGCCCAAGGCCAGGCTGGACACTGGGGCTGGGAGCAGCCTGGGATGGTGGAAGGTGTCCTTCCAAGCAAAACTACCTTATGATTCCATGATTATCATTTCCACGTATAAAAAGCTGAAATGGAGACAGAATCCCTAAGACACTGAAGTGCTTAACCTAAACAGTCATTCATTCATTCATTCATTCATTCATTCAGTCAGTCAGTCATCCCACATAATCCTGAAACTACTTTGCTCCCTCTCATTTCCTGTGTTCTTCACTCATTCATTTCCATGGTTTTGTCCATCTGTCTTGGTTTAGAAGACAGGTGACTGCCAGGGGAAACCAGAGCCTCCCTTGGAATAGAGAATGTAAACCCCTCACCTCCGAATTGCTATAATTTTGAAATCAGGGGGATTTCAGGCAAAGATATGGGAATAGGAATACCAGTTCTTTACTAAGAATATTACAAACTACAAAGGCAGTGGTACAGAGAAAAAGAACAACAACAAGCAAATAATCCCAGAAACTCTGACAGAGTCAGAATACGACCTGACACCCTGTTGGTCAGGGTGTGGGGAGCAGTCCAAAATAAGTCCTCCTGGAGTGGCAGATGTGGCTCCGTTGGAGTAGAGGTCATCCTGTAGAAGGGTCCGGTGGTGACAGGATGGGTCCAGCCTTCCTCGGGGAATCCAGTGGAAAAACCAGCTGCTCTGGTGTTCTGAGCTGCAGGTTTTATGCAGGTAGAGAGGCTTTGGCTCCTCCCACTGAGTGGAGCACCTCCCAGTGGGATGATGTGATGTTATCGGTCACAAGCAGAGCCTTAAATGGCTCATTCCCAGGTGATATCCCCTTGGAGGAGGATGGGTGGAGGACGAGATAAGGAAGCACTGCCCCACCTGGTTTTAACGAGTGACCCATTAACAGAAGGCACCCGCCCTCTTTTCCCTGGAGTTACAAGAGATAAAAATATCTTCCAACTGGTTCCAACAGATGAAAATAGAAATACACATTTTTGGTTACATATTGCAACCCAAGACACCATCAAACCGACCAAAAGTGTTTAACATGTGGCTTTAACTATTGAGCTGTGGGATTCCTAATGTAGCTCTGAGATGCAGAATAATTCCTCTGTCCTCATGTCACTCAAGTAAGCAATTCTCGGTGTTAATTATCAATAAATTCTCTTGGAAAATAGTTGGCAGTATTTGATCCCCTGACAGTCAGAGGTACAACACTAACCCTGGTCAGAAGGAGCTTAGGTTGCTTTGAACAGGCAACAGATATTAGTATCATGGCAACAGTAAAACTTGATTGCTAAATAATCAATGCTGGTTTTGAGAACTTGGTTTTTTTTAATTTTTCCTCTTGCCTTTTCTTATTACCTGCCATAATTGTCAATCTTCCAAGTATCTCCAGTTTCCCAAATTTCTATTCAAATTTCCTAATATTTCCATCACACTCTCCTGCTTTAAATTCTGTCTTATTTTACACTTCTGAATTTCTTGCTCTTTTTGATGACGATTTCCTTTAATTAGTTTAATTTGAGAAATTAAGGCCCCACTGTAACACCATTTGTTTATGTAATATACCTGAAGTTTTCTGCCATAACATGCATTTCCCATAGAAAACCCTTCTGAGAAGATCCTTCTTTCTCATGGAGCAGTTTAATATGAAATATTTTTTCTGAGATTAATTTTATGCATCATTTAGATGAGCTAAATCCCAAGCAAGACAGCCTTTAGCTTAATTATTCTAAATCATTCCATAACTTTTATGTAACATAATAAATGTGGACTTTATTTGCTTCTGGGGAAATAGTTAAATTTTGCATGCATTCATAACTAACCAAAGTACAAAGTAATTAAAGCTTTTCAGTGCTTGCTGATAAGCATTACCATGACATAGCAATTAAGCCCTCAAAATATCTCAAAGAAGATGCATGAAATTATAGTCTTTTAAAATCAGGATGAAAATAGGGAACCTGTGTGAGTTTTTGTAGTATACACATATGTGTGTCTCAGGTGATGAGGACATGAAAATATCCAAGTTCTGACAAAAGGAACTGCTCAAGTCTCGCTCTGAAGAAAGACTTTCACAAGTTAAAACACAATTTTCATCGTTGGGAATAGATGGGAATCTCTCCTCTTGATGGATTCCCACCCTAAATGCCCCCTTTATTGTCTTTACCCACACGAGGGCTGCAGGTGCTGCTTGGAGAATGGGCAAGGAATGTCTGGAACAGCCTGGAAGCTCGGGCAGGAGGGATGGGTGGCATCTCACATAGCATCTGCCGTGATGGCAGCTCCAGGAATGCTGTAGGCACTGTCACTGCTGTGTCCCACTGCAGATGAAGAAGAACAGGCTGTAAGGAGTAAACCTGTTCAATCCTTTAATGTCTCCTTGCTATATTCTTTGGCTGGCAAACATCTGTTCCCATTATCTGAGTTTATTCCTTAAAAAAAAAAAAATGAATTGTTATGAATCACGTACAAAGTATTTGAAAATCACATCTAAAATGTTGAACTTTTAGTTGGCAAAGACAGTGACAAAAGAAATCCAAATGAAAACCAGAATTCACAGCACACTGATTCACCAGCATCCTTTCTTCCAGTGGCTGAGCACAGTAGCCAGTGTGCTGCTGATTCCATCAAACCTGGGAGTATTCCCAGCCCTTAGGAATAAGGCAATGTATTGCTGAGTCAGACTTAGCTTATCTTTACCTTTTATATCAGTAGCTCCCTTGCTGCTGCACGACATGCACCTGACAAGTGTTTTGTTAAGATTCTCACACTATGGGACACGGAATTTAAAATTCCTGATTCCACGTCTCTATTTGTGACATTTTCCACTGTCCCAGGCTGCTCCCAGCCCCAATGTCCAGCCTGGCCTTGGGCACTGCCAGGGATCCAGGGGCAGCCACAGCTGCTCTGGGCACCCTGGGCCAGGGCCTGCCCACCCTCCCAGGGAACAATTCCTTCCTAATATCCAACCTAAATTTCCTCTCTGTCAGTTTATGCCCATTCCCCCTTGTCCTGTCCCTCCAGTCCCTGAGGAATTGTCCCTCTCTGATTTCCCTGCAGCCCCTGGAAGGAGCTGTGAGCTCTCCACACAACCTTCTCCTCTCCAGGCTGAGCAGCCCCAGCTCTCCCAGCCTGGCTCCATGGAATCATCACAGAATCCCAGAATAGTATGAGTTGGAAGGGACCTTGAAGCTCATCTCATTCCTGTCCCTGCCATAAGGAGGGACACCTTCCACTAGGGAAGGTGCTCCAGTCCCCTCATCAACTCTGTGGCCTCCTCTGAACTTGCTCCAACAATTCCACATCCTTCTTGTATTGGGGGCACCAGAAGTGTCCCTGGTGCTCTGGGTCTCATGATGGCAATAATCAGTCATAAATATAACATTTATTTATGCCAGCTTTATTGCATTTGCAGTAGACACTGACGCCATGCAGGGTTGCCAAGGGGTGGTTCAGGGAAGTGTGCTCAGTTTGCCATCCTTCATGAGAACTAAGACTTAAACTCTTCCCGATCCTTTTCAAGACTATGCAGTTTAAGTCCTCCTTTCATCCCTTTTCTGAAATGTTCTTTTTCCCTTCATACACTTGCCACAATTTTTAACACCGAAAAAGTAAAACAAAAGAACACACACATCCCCCACCAGTCTGGGCTGAGGTTCCACACACCCAGTACCATCAGAGTGCACAGCACAAGGAGAACAAGCAGATTAAATGCAGTTCTTTCCCAGGTTTAAGGCTAACAGAGTTTAGCATTTACAGAATGCTTCCAAGTCACTAACCTTGAAGGATTGCTGAGATGGAAAATATCACCCTGCTGCTCTCAGTACTGCCCTGCTGAATAGGGGATGTGCATTGAGGATGGTTCTCCATTCTCATTGAACACTAAAACAAAAAGAACTATTAAATAAAAATGTTATCTAGGCAGCAAAATGCACATGAATTCAAAAGAGGTTTGGACTCGAAAAATCTCCCAACTTAAGTGTCAGGCATGTCTATAAATACCCATGATGCAGGAAGTTGGACCTTCTGAAAATGATGTATTACAGGTACTCTTCTTTTAATCATCAATGGGAACGTTTTTGAAACAAAATACTGTTCTGTGCATGCCCTTCATTTTCAAAGACCTGCAAAAATGCTCTGTGTTACCTGTTTCAAGCAAAGGGAATGCTGTGTTCTTAGGTGCACTGTGCTGTGCAAATTTGATGTATCTTTTGGCCAATGGAAACACAAAACCCTGGAAAGGTCACCCATTTCAACTCTTCCCCACACAATTAACAATCAGGGAAAGAGAAGAGCAGTAAACAAGCAAGATTTTACTTAGTAAAATTTTCAGCAATGCAAGTATGGAATATTGAAAAGGTCACAGTGTATATTGTATTCCCCTAATTCTTTGAATATATGAGGCTCTAAAATTCCAACTCTCGCTGAACAGAGAACAGAACAGAAATGTGAAACTATTATTTTGACAGTTATTGTAATGACAATGTGAAATGTTATAAACTTAATGTGCTCCAAGGGAATCTGTCACCTTATATACTGATATATATTTATAAAAGCAATAATAATCATCATACACATCTATGGAGGCAATTAGATCCTATATATTTTATATATAAAAATTAGGGTTGAAGAAATGCTTTAATTTCAATTCTAACTTGTAAAAGAAAATGCAACAGAACAAGTAGCCTTAAAAAACCACGGAATTGTTTCTTTCTTTCTATTCTCTGCCACCAGCAGCAAGAACTTAGGCACTGTGAGCTTGGACAGAAGGAGTTTTCCTGCACCTTCACATGAATAAATTATTTAGATGATGCTCAGTTCTGCAGCAAATTTGAGAATTAGACAAATTTCATAATATTCATAGAAAATTAACTAATTCACCAGTGACAATAAACTGCTTGTTTGGCCTCATCTGGGGCCAGGACAAGACTTTTCATTTCATTTAAATGCACACAGTTAACATTGCTATAACTATCAATAACAAAGTTAAAAGAAAAAAACAAAAGACTGTCAATTGAATTTAGCAGCTGGCTTCTAATTTTACAATTAGGCAGATATTGTAGGAATATTTTGTTGGGATTAGCTAGCTAGAATACTTATGCAAAATTCTTAGGACTACTTCTGTCTTTATTAAATTGATTGGGAAAATGATGTAACCAACAGAAGAGAGTTGAGATAATTTAAGAACAGTGACCTCTTTTCTTCTGTTCATGCTCACACTGCTTTTATTTTCCGACAGGGAAACCCCCCAGCTGAAATCCTATAAAACTTGGCTTCAAATTCAAATTAAAAGCAAAATTGAAAAGCCCTACCCAAGCCACCTTCCTGTTTTTGATTTGAGCCAACTCAAATTAATCATTCCCTCACTTATGCTGTTTTCTGTAAGTATGAATGATAAAAAAAAATAATCCTTAATTACCTTAAATGAAAGCAAACAAGTCTATTTAATTTTCCTTACTATTCCCTGCTCTCTTATTGTAGCTATGCACAAGTGAATTAGTTTTAAAAGAAGTTTAGGTGACAAATTTCCCCACACTTGCAGAATACAAGATTAGATCACAGTATTCTCTAATTTATTGTCTCTTAATCTGCCTTCTTTCTGCAGCAAATTCATGGTCCTTAAGCCAGTGTTATTTAAAGAGTCCTTTTTATTGTTTCATTCCTGAAGTTATAAATGTGAGCTAATTTGATTAAGCATTTTTCATATTATATTTCTGTCTCTAAATCAATTAGAATCTTGTTTCTGCTGAGGATATCTAATTTTCTCCTCTGCTTGCTACAACTTAAAATTCATATTCCCCTTCCATTCTCAGTTTTTATCTAAAATTGCTGTTCCTGCAAACATTTTTGGCTTGTATCCTCACTTGCTCAGAAGTCTACATAAATCCAACACAAACGAATTTTTAAAACAGCCTAATAAATTCTTTGGACAACTCTGAATAGATATGTTAAAAAATTATTAAAAAAGGTAATATTAATTCTGTAATATTTGGAATAATTCTAAGATAATTCATTTGTTAAATGTGTTGATTCACCATATAAAAATTACCAGAGATTTTCCTTTATTGAGATAAGGAGCCACAGCCTTTGAAACAAGGATAAAATGTGGTGAAGGTTTCTGTCTCTCTTTCTGTGACAAATTTCTTCCTCAGTCATAAAGCAGAGCATTAACGGACACGTGCAAGGGAGCTTTTCCAATTTCTCCCTGCATTATAAATGCCTTCAGTGTCATTAGTTCTTCTTTTAGACGAATATTAAAATTTAAACCAAAGGACTTCCTCCTTCTTTTAACCTTGAAATTCTCCATTTTCATTGTGCTGGCGGATGAGCCTTTGGGGAAACAGTGGGGATGAATTTGGGGCTAAATGTGGAAGAGAAAACTGCTGCAGTCCTGGTGTATTCCTGATTTCTTCAGTGGACAAGGACCACGTCCTCCAAGTGCAAGCCAACCCCCAGAGAAGGGAGGAGCATCAGAGCAGTGCCTCCCTCACCAGGGAACAGAGGATGGCCAAGAAAAGCTCCTTTTACATCCCAGCTACTCCAAGTTTCTCTTTGCATCTAGGTCTAGACAATAAGAATCTACACAGAAAGAATTATGAGGGGGGTGAACAGCACATTAAAGATCCCAAATAAAAATTAATTAATAATACCACCTTTTTTGTTGTTGTTGTTTTTGTTTTTGTTTTTGTTTTTGTAGAGATTTCTCATCTGCAAAGCCACAGTGAGGGCTTCCACACATAAATACTCCTTGGCATATTAAGTACTGGGGGAAGCAACTATTGTCAGGTATGCACAAGTGAATTAGTTTTAAAAGAAGTTTAGGTGACAAATTTCCCCACACTTGCAGAATACAAGATTAGATCACAGTATTCTCTAATTTATTGTCTCTTAATCTGCCTTCTTTCTGCAGCAAATTCATGGTCCTTAAGCCAGTGTTATTTAAAGAGTCCTTTTTATTGTTTCATTCCTGAAGTTATAAATGTGAGCTAATTTGATTAAGCATTTTTCATATTATATTTCTGTCTCTAAATCAATTAGAATCTTGTTTCTGCTGAGGATATCTAATTTTCTCCTCTGCTTGCTACAACTTAAAATTCATATTCCCCTTCCATTCTCAGTTTTTATCTAAAATTGCTGTTCCTGCAAACATTTTTGGCTTGTATCCTCACTTGCTCAGAAGTCTACATAAATCCAACACAAACGAATTTTTAAAACAGCCTAATAAATTCTTTGGACAACTCTGAATAGATATGTTAAAAAATTATTAAAAAAGGCAATATTAATTCTGTAATATTTGGAATAATTCTAAGATAATTCATTTGTTAAATGTGTTGATTCACCATATAAAAATTACCAGAGATTTTCCTTTATTGAGATAAGGAGCCACAGCCTTTGAAACAAGGATAAAATGTGGTGAAGGTTTCTGTCTCTCTTTCTGTGACAAATTTCTTCCTCAGTCATAAAGCAGAGCATTAACGGACACGTGCAAGGGAGCTTTTCCAATTTCTCCCTGCATTATAAATGCCTTCAGTGTCATTAGTTCTTCTTTTAGACGAATATTAAAATTTAAACCAAAGGACTTCCTCCTTCTTTTAACCTTGAAATTCTCCATTTTCATTGTGCTGGCGGATGAGCCTTTGGGGAAACAGTGGGGATGAATTTGGGGCTAAATGTGGAAGAGAAAACTGCTGCAGTCCTGGTGTATTCCTGATTTCTTCAGTGGACAAGGACCACGTCCTCCAAGTGCAAGCCAACCCCCAGAGAAGGGAGGAGCATCAGAGCAGTGCCTCCCTCACCAGGGAACAGAGGATGGCCAAGAAAAGCTCCTTTTACATCCCAGCTACTCCAAGTTTCTCTTTGCATCTAGGTCTAGACAATAAGAATCTACACAGAAAGAATTATGAGGGGGGTGAACAGCACATTAAAGATCCCAAATAAAAATTAATTAATAATACCACCTTTTTTGTTGTTGTTGTTGTTGTTTTTGTTTTTGTTTTTGTAGAGATTTCTCATCTGCAAAGCCACAGTGAGGGCTTCCACACATAAATACTCCTTGGCATATTAAGTACTGGGGGAAGCAACTATTGTCAGGTATGCACAAGTGAATTAGTTTTAAAAGAAGTTTAGGTGACAAATTTCCCCACACTTGCAAAATACAAGATCAGATCACAGTATTCTCTAATTTATTGTCTCTTAATCTGCCTTCTTTCTGCAGCAAATTTGTGGTCCTAGCCACAGAATTAATGTAGAAGGGTACAATAGGAAGGCCTCTATTTTTGGCTGCTTTCTAGCAGGGAATACACAGCCCAGATTTGCTGTAAAATGTTAACATTATGTAAATCAGCTACATTAATCCTAATTTCCATGCAGTCTTGTCACTCCTAAAGCTTTTTTTCCCTCTGTTTATTACTATCAGGGAGGGAACAATAGAAAAGGAAGGTGTATCCTGCCAAAAAAAGAACCAGCTACATTCCGTGTTGTCCTGATTTGCCAGTGTTTGAACAGATCTACTTCCACAGGATGTCTCAGAGTATTCCTGTAGCACAGGCAGCATTTGAAACCCAAATAAAACAATTTTTCATAAGTGAAAGTGTTTCACAACTATTTGTCCTCCACCTCTATTCAAAAGCCACACAAAAATGCTTCCTGTTAGCACTGATTTGTAAATACTGCCTATCCTTTAGATGAAAAACTTACAGGAAAGAAGTAGAAATGATTTTACTGTACAGAATAGTGGATTTTTAAAGATTTTTTGTTGTGAACTTTGTGAAGTTTCTCTAAAGAATCTACCTTTGATCACGGATGATGTCCGCAGGCAACGACCTCGTGCACAAGTGGCATCATCCAAGACAAGGGAGTTAAGATCCATTTTACTGCCATCAGTTCTATGAATAAAAAAATCACAAATTCATCTTCACCCTCATTGTTATACTGGAATCGAATTTGAAATGTAGAAAGAAAATTTTGGGGATTTCCTTCTGCTGAAAAAAAAGGTTAAAAATAAATATTTCAAACACCTACAATATTTCCTCTTTGTATCTCCCCCCTGCCCCAGGCAATTTGAGATTCACAGGGACTCTGTGCATTCCAGCAATTGTCAAGTATTATGAAGAGAAACTAAAAACTCCCAAACCAACAACCAAACCAACAGCAAAAGTGTTTTTAATCCCTGTCAATTTTCTTCCCAGTCTTAGGAAAGCTCCCCGTTCAAGCAGGGGCCAAGAGGACCTGACCTGTCCTCCTGCTCCTCCAGGATCTGTTTCAATCATTTTGGCCAAGCCCCTCACGGTGCCTTTGGCACTAAAATAAGACACTGCTCAGTTATCCATTTGAGAACTCCTGCCAAACACTTTTCTCTTTTCCCAGAGGAAATAAAAAGCCCCAAGATATATTTAGAGATGCTCGACTTAGCTTTGCTTATTAAATATTTATTTTGATAGAGATCACAATAATGTAAGTTAAGTTTGATTCTAGTCACAAGTCCTGAACTTGGATATGGTTTGGCACTTTTTTAAAATTTATTTAATGCACTAAGCAAATGATCCTCTCTTGCAACTGTATTATTCTGCTTTTCTTGGAAAATCTGTGTCTAAAATATGCAGACACAGCAAGAGAAAGATCATCTTCAGATTGTGGAGACAGAAAACAAATATTATGTTTTGTGCAATATCAACAGAAATGGTTACACCTCTGAACAGCAATGTAAGCACTGCACATTGACTGGAGAAAGTCAGAATTTACCCCTGGCTTTTTTAGGCCGTTGTGTCTGGTCTGATTTATAGATAGAACTCTCCGTTTTCTCACCCACAGTTATTTATCTATAATTATACAAAATTAACTACAAGGAATGACTGGGATTTGAACATTGAACTGGAATAATTTACAGGTGTCGTAGTAGAATATTAACGAGAAGTGTAGGCTGTGACCAAAAAAAGATTACTCTCCAACTGTGGAATAACTCGTGTGAGGATGCATTAGACATTGCACCTACAGGTGTATTGGTTCCACATTTTAAGATTCTCAGTGTAAAAAAGAAAACAAACTACCCAAAAAAGCATTACTGGGGTTGCCTGGAGTTCTATCATAGCAAAACAGAGTAGCAATGACATAATAATAAGGGAACCTTGGAGGAAACTGAGCAGTACATTAACAGTATTACGAGCTGACATACAAGAAGAAAATCCATCTATGGAGAGGTAAAATAAAGAATTTAAGGGCAGACTGAGATTCCCAATATCTTCAAAGTAAATAAATAAATCAGTGCTGACATTTCTGAGAAAAATGGGGAAAAGATTAGGGATGCCTGAAGCTGCCAAACCGCCACTAACACAACACTGACTGAGGCAAAGACAGTTTTAAAGTCATTGGGAAGAGAAAAAGCAATCCTGGATAAAAGCTCCTGTGGAGATTTCAAAAAAGTGGACAACGATACCGAAACTATCCTACAAATGAGCCTTAATGGTTCATTAGCCTGAATAAGCTGATGCACTCAAAAATAAGTGCAAGGCTTCTTTGTTTTTCACTACCTGTCGCTTTTTATAACCTGCACCATGATGGAAATAAATGTGAGATTTCCAGAGGGCATTTGTAAAAAATCTCATTTGCCACAGTCTCTTAAAACTCCCCAGTAAAATTGCACTAATTAGATTTAATGGCATCAACCACGCTGGGATAGATGCAACTCATAATTTAAACGAGGAGATTTGCCATAAACTTGGTTGTATGTCTGCTGAGAGAGAGAGGGATCAAACCAGCCCTCAGCAGCCTCTAAATGCTAAGACCCCTGTTGAAATTGAAGCCCACGGAGTCACTGATGTTGCTCACTTAGAAGAAGAGGAAAATTTATGCTGGAAGAAGGCTTCAGAAATCATCCAGTCCAACCTCCCACTCAAAGCAGAGGCAGCTTCAAAGCAGGATCATGTTATCCAGACAAGTTTTGAAAAGCTCTGTGCGTGGAGATTTGCCTGAGCTGTCTGGGTGCTGCTCCAAGCAGCTCTCATGGTGACAAGGTTTTTTCTGTGTCCAGCTGGAATTTTCTTTGCTGTGGCTGGCCCATCCCTGGCAGTGTCCATGGCCAGGTTGGATGGAGCTCTGAGCGGCCTGGGATAGTGGAAGATGTCCCTGCCCATGGCAGGGGTCAGAAGATGAGCTTTAAGATTCCTCCCAACCCAAACCATTCCATGATTCTATTCACATGCAAGTTTGTCTTTGTTAAACTTCCTGAGGCCTTGAATGAAGGGGTTGGGGTGAAGGGGACAAGCAAGATCTGTCCCAGCTGTCCTGTCGTGATGTCTATCAACCAATAACCCTAATTTGGGAAACTTGGCTGAAATTATTTATTTTTCTCCTGCCACAAATCCTCTGCCATTCACTAAATTAGAACTCTTTAAAGACTCAGAAAAGGTTTGTGCAAAATCCTCTAAATCTTTAGCCGTGGCAGGGGGAGAGATTAGACATCTATTCTGCACAGCTGAGTGATAAGTAGTTTAAAATACTTCTCAGTTATTCTGTTACCAGATTTGTTTGTTTCCTTCCAAATTACTTTCCTCTGGTTTATCATCTTTTCAAAGCCTAAATTACAGTTGCTCCCTTGGCTATTAACAGCCCTAACTTTTGTTTATCCAAACCACCAGGCATTACTTTTAGCAGTGCATAATCATTTCTGTCTCATTCTTCCTCTATTTACTAAAAAGCTCCGTATCCCACTGGGATCTGCGCAAACCATATCTACACCAGTAGAGTACTCCAGTTCTTCAACAATATTTGATTCTCAAGGAAGAGAAGCCAGGAAAAGTGAGAAAAGGTGTTGCCTTTAGGAATCACTCTTTATGTATTTTGCTAAAAATACTGGTATCAGGGTGAAATTCAGTTAAACATTGCTATTCTTTTCCTGAACTTCAAGAACCCGGTAGGAATTCTATGCTATAAATGTTTCTTTGGATTTCTAAAGAAACTGGATGTAACCACAGACTTCCTACACGACACCAGGCATATCACACATATTTTAGAGTACTGAGATCTCCCTTAGAGCCACATTTCCAGTGAGCTCAGAACATGATGCAAAATGTTTGAACATTAACTACTGGCAAAAGTTCTGGTCATATACATTAGTGACCCTTCATTCTCTTTTTTTAACTTGACAGCAGACAAGCCCTCCCTGCCCTAATTGTAATTTAATCCTCATCTATTTTAATTATTGCAAAATGGAAAGGACACAGACTGCAGCTGTTTTCTTCTTTTCTTTCTGATTTTCATCAGAACTCCT
Source organism: Dryoscopus gambensis (assembly GCA_013389985.1). Taxonomy (NCBI): domain Eukaryota; kingdom Metazoa; phylum Chordata; class Aves; order Passeriformes; family Malaconotidae; genus Dryoscopus; species Dryoscopus gambensis. The sequence continues at coordinate 373,440 of WEIT01003923.1, forward strand.
TATACCACCAACACTCTCCATTTCTTTGGCATACCAGTTTCCTGGAATTTGCTGCTCCACTTTTGACTCCTGAGTTTCATATGCTTATACCATACTATCACAATTTTCTATGGGAAAAATCAATAGCCTTGTAAGGATTTTAAATAAAACATCTAAATTTCATCTAAATTTAGTGAACGATTAGAAAGACAAATTTTTTTTTCAAGAATAGTAACAAAGGACTTGACAAGAGTTAGTTCAAGCCCAGGGACTCCTGGGGCTTTCAGTGAAGGGTAAGTAGGAGCTAAATGGAAGAATTTAAGTGTTTGTGTTCACAGACTTTAAATAAGGTTATGATGATCCTATCCTGCTTTATTTGGGACTTCATGCATGGATTTGAATACGATTTCCCATCCCACTGTCACAGCAGAGCTTACCAAAACCCAGGTTTAGCGGTTTGTGTCTGCTTTGCTCAAGGTTTATTGGGTGACAGTACAATAACAGTAAGATGCACTATGGGTTGGCCACGGACTTCCCAGGGAAGCCAGTTCCTTGTGGAGGTGGAGAACACTCCCAGAACGCAGCCAGTGCAATGGCCAAGGGGTGGTTCATCCCCTCATCTGGGAAATCCCAATCTCAGCCTTGGGACAGAACATTAAGATGTGGATTTTAGTTTGGACCTTCAGGAGATACAACAGCAGTGACCAGCACAGAGAGGGCAGAGGTCCCCCTGGATAATTCCCTGATTCCAGGCTGCTGCTCCCTGCCGTAATGCAGAGATTGTGTGCACGATCCACGGCAGATTGGACACAGGCAAAGCAATTCATGTGTGTGCCTGGCGACACAACCTTGAGTCTGCAGCCACCATTAGAGGTGACAGGCTCCACATGGAGGTGCCCAGGGCAGTCCCCACAAAGGTCACTCATAAAGCACATTCCAACTCATTGCTTTGCCTTTGAGCACAAATCCAATTACTTCTGTTTTGCATGTCAGGATCCTCAGCAGCAGCACACAGCAGAGAGCAAAGCATACTTAGGTGACACTTCCTTAACTGTAGGCAGATCTGATTAATGAGGCAGGGCTGGAATTAACTTTTTTCTTCATGTCAAGAAGATTTCCCGAGTAATGGAAAACTCCCCTCCTGATGCTGTTCATTCCCATTTAACTACTGCCAAGCATGCTGAAAGCTAACACACTTCTGAGGCTGCACCAGCCAGCCATCCATGGCTTATTATCCGTGTAAATATAATGAGATATGATTTGATATCAACGGCTGCAGATTTATCTGTTTAGGTTGGAAATGCAACTCCCGCTGCAGTTCCAGCTAACTGGAAACATACCCAGTGCCTTCAGCTGATGGAAATCAGAGGAACGTGGATATCTTAAAGACAACTTCATGACTTAAAAACATGACATTTAAAAACGTTTAGTGTTTAGATTAATGCTGGAAGTACTGCTGCTTCCTACTAGCAATGTTCGTCACACACACAGCCACAAAGAATTAAACCAGCTATCAGTATAAATAGCTAGTTAAAAATTAAAAGTCTACTCAAAATTAGGCAGGGAAACTCTTTCCAAGCACATTTAAATTACTATCAATGTTTGAAGATTCCAAGGCCATCCTGTGCATTTCCCTGCTCCACGGACAGTCCTGACTATGCAGCATCCCGTTACTGGACCAATGGGACACTCCCAGCAGATTTTTTTAAAAAATATTTTCTAGTTACATATAGATATAAAATCCAAACTATAGGGAAATTCTGGCTGTTGAAAGAAGCCAAAGGGAATCCTAGGTCTGCATTGGAGCCCTCCATGGAGCTCCAAAGTCACCCAGCCTGCAGATTCTCTGTAAATCTCTCTGTACCACGGCAGACTATTAAACTAATCAATCCACACACAAGAAAAATTTCTGTTATCCAATTAATATTAAAAATATAAAAAGTTATTTGACCAAAAAAGAAGAAAATAAAAAATTGATTTAAAGGGAAAAGAGAAAAAAAAAAGAAAAAAGTTCATTCTTCCCATCAGCTACAACGTTTTCCTGCCTAACCCTATAACCACAAACACAGGATGTTTTACATCATTTTCTTCATTGCTTTGTGTTACTCATTTACGTAAATTTATGTATAATCAGAATTGTGAACGCCAATACTCACAACCTGTTATGACATAATTAAATATATTTTTTCCTGACTTGGATCCAAATGGCTGGTTGTCTTCCCTATTTGCAAACTGTTTAAGGAGAGCAAATGTGCCGTGGTGCACCCCCTTTCACCTGTGTTTAGATTCCTCCTCTTGACTGAACCTCCCAGGCCTAGGTATATTCAATTAATATACTCACACCTCATTCCTGATTTTCTCTCAAGGATATTAACTTCCAATTCCAAATGATGTTTAGGCTGTCAGCACTACCCAAGCCAAGGCAAATTAAAAACCACAAATCTGTTAATGCAAGTAAAACTTGCTCCCAAAGTAATTTAATTATGTTAAAACCTGGGCAACCAGAGCACTTGAAGGTTTGTATTATCAAGGTATATCTCCCACACAATATTAAGGTTTGTATATTTACTAAATATATACATTTCCCACAGGAAAATAACCCTGCTGGAGTTCAGGTGTCAAGGGGGGCATTCTGAAAGTACTTTTGGATTTCAACAGTACTAGAAAGAGTAAGACTAGAACAAGAAACTCCTTTTTTCTTTTTGTAGCTGGTAATTTTTATTTCCACTATGCAGCTTCAATGAGTCATTAGGAAAGGAAAGAAGAAAACATTTCCTAAAAATTCTGTTAAATATTTCTGGTTGTTTTATGCTGAAATACATTTTTATAATCACGGACTTTTTCTTTGAGCCATATGGGAAAGTGAATTGAAGACCCATTCGAAGAATAATATTTTACTCATTAAGGTAATAAGTTGCATTTTTTCATCTAATTATTTAAAAGATTGCTTACAAACCTTCCTCCAAGGTACTGAAAATTATTTTTATAAGCTTAATATAGACTTATGTTAAAGTTTGCATTAACAGAGCCAACAAATAATGTGTTTTCCCTTGGAAAATGTTGTTACAATAAGTGTGCTTTATCAATAATATATCACAAGAACTCTGCTGTGTCTTGATTTAAATTCTAAAACTCATTCATTATTGACCAGAACTGGGAGAAAAAAAGAGAAATATTATATTTGAAGCTGCATATGGCTGCATTTAAACTGAATTTTAGATCTCTATGTATTGAAATGAAATTGTTCATAACAACACGTTGTCCTACTCTGAAGAGCAGGTCAGAATTCTTGACTTCAGGAACTGAATGTCTCAAATATCAGGGAGCATAAATCAAACAAAAGCATAACCTGAACAATCTCTGATTTATAGTGCTATGAACAACCTGCAATTATAACCAAATAAATTATTTCTATAGAAATCTCATTTAATTATCATTTCTTCTTTCTTGTGACAAGAGGGCTGAAAAAAATCTAATTTTTCTGTAGCACAAAACACATAGAAAGTACTTGCTGATTTTGTGAGTACAGTGTCTGATATGGCTATGGCTTTTTTTTTCCCCCCAGGATTTAACTCTCCTGATTCTTCAGAATTTTATTCACCTGTCAGGGAGCACATGGATGTTGCACTGGGGTCAATTGTGACTCAAATTTGGATGACCCCTCATTGTTCTCTCTCCAACAGATCCCATCAGGGTACTTGGGAATACTTTCCCTCAGTATTCTGAAGATACTTCACTCAAAGATAAATGCATAAAATCAGTGACTTTCCAGAAGTTCACGTTTTGCTATTTTGCCTCTTTAACTCCATGATTTATCTCTCATTATTTATAGTTTCCTTTTTCATAGCAAACTCTACATATTCTATTTTGCTGCTGATATTCAGCAAACATTACCTCTTGACAAAATAGGGTTTTTTTCCTAAATAATCTTTTTTAAGTACAAAGCCGGATTTTTATTCAGATATTGCAAGAGCAGGAAGGGGAAGGATTGGATTCTGTCCCACACGTGGAGCACCTTTTAAACAGACTGAATATTCAGTGATTTTACCAGTTGGTGTGTCAGACCCAAATCATTTTTTTCATGGCCCTGTTTGAAGTGCCTGTGTTGGTTCGACTGTTTAAAAAGTCAACCCACCGGGTCAAGTCCATCTTTAATTTGTTGTGCTGTTCTGGCCCAAAGGACATGAAAACAGGTGTTTTACACAGAAGGGCTGCGGGTCCTGGATGAACTGATACGGCCTCATTTGTTCTCTGTGAATCTTCTGCAATACCAGCTGGCTTGTATTTGACTTCAGAGGTGAAGATCAGTGTTAATTACAGAACTAATTTTGGAAGAGTTTTTAAAATTTACAGTTCTGGCTAAATCTTAACCCCTCTCCCACTCAGGGTTCCTCCTGAGAAGCCCCTGCCTTTGATTTATTTTTACTTCATAAATACAAATATCAGGACTGGATCTATGGATAAAGTAAATTCTGTTTATCTCAAGCTAAAATGCAGTGTTAGAACATCAGTGATTAATAGCAATTAAGTAACAATCGATAGAAAGAACAACTAAAACATGCACAGAAAAAAGTTAAATAAATCCTCATAAAATTTCTTTCTATTGCTGCTAATGCTGTTTTCTCCAAGTTCAGTAATTTTATAGGAAAAGGAAGTGCTAGGCAATGTGTAATTATATTTTGTGCATCTGTGACTGATGCACAAAACTGTGATACTTTGTTAAATTACATCTTTAGGAGGTATATAATACAATTCACTGGAGCAATTGAAATTAAAAATGTATATGCAAGGCTTAAGTACTCAAAAGAGAGCCCTAAGTAAAACAAATCATGGTGCTGAAAATTTAAAGAGTTGCAATTACAGCGCCTTTGTGCTCCTTGGATAAGCCAGGTTTGTGCAGCTGAGCCTCTGCCATCAGTGCTAGACAGGGCTCAGCAGCTCAGTGAGTGTTGTGAGGGTGCAATTGTAAATAGCTGTTGTTATTTGGTCCTACTAAACATAAGGAAGTCCTGGTAGAAGTCGTTCTGCTGAATTAGCTGTGCCTCTTCCATCTGGAGTTACCTGTCCTGCTCCTTGCCTTGGCTCATCTCCTGCTCCCATTCCTGCAGAGCCTCTTCTGGGAGCTGATATTCTGCTGGGAGGATCAACACAGCCTCGCTCGGGCTTGATGCTGCTGTGAAATGCCTGGTTGGCCCCACTTGTACTCTCCCCCTGCTCCTATGGCACCCAGATGGAGCCTGGTGTTGCTCCTGACAGGAGGAACAACACATCTCCACTGTCCCAGAGATTTTAATCTTCACACAGACAGGCAGGTAAAACAGAAAAACTAAGTTCTATCAAATCCCCAAACCCAGTAGTTGGAATTTAACTGTTAGGATACACACATCCATGGCCCAGCTACTCTCCTCCACTGCTTAGAAGTCAGAGACTTTCGAGTTGGACTCTTTAGAGAAGAGAAATGGGCCCCTTCCACATGATCCATGTCATCCTCACTGAGTGTCCTATGCTCACACAAGTTATGCTACAAATTTCCTACTGCTCGACTATAAAGGCAGCCTCAAGGACTATTCCAATGACACCCATCCCTCAGGTGACATCTAATTTATGAACAGCTCCAGTTACATGAGATTACTCCCATTCCACAAAATCAAAATCTTCTGGTGATCCAGATCAATAAGTTCCACCTTCCAGAGAAAGGCATTAGACTGATAACCGTTTGAAGACTGAAGCCCTTCATGTATCAGAAAGGGCTACAGGGAAGATGGAAAGGGACAATTCATCAGGAACTGCAGTGACAAGAGGGCAGGGATTCCCACTGCCAGGGGAAATTCACATCAGATATTGGGCAGGAATTGTTCCCTGGGAGGGTGGGCAGGCCCTGGCCCAGGGTGCCCAGAGCAGCTGGGGCTGCCCCTGGATCCCTGGCAGTGCCCAAGGCCAGGCTGGACACTGGGGCTGGGAGCAGCCTGGGACAGTGGGAGGTGTCCCTGCCCATGGCAGGGGCTGGAATTAAATGATCTTTAATGTGCCTTCCCACCCAAACCATTCTGGGATTCTGTATCAGCTGTACAAAAGCAGATCTATAGCTATGCATAGTCCTTAATCTGTCTTTTGATTACAGCTATAAATACATTCCAGTATTTGAGCTCTTTTCTCCTGCCTGATGCCCTAATTAATACTGTCAGTATATAAAATAACGATAATAAAATTAGAAAGGTATTTCTTTACCAGAAAAAAACCCCACACAAAACCAAGCAGCATGCTCCAGATGCTGGCAGTGTTTGAACACCAAGGAGCAGAGCACAGCATCATTAATATTTTCAGTGCCTGATACTTTTTTTGTGCACAGGACATGGTTGCAAACAGTCAGGATGCAGCAGCTGAAAGAAGCCTTTGTCAAGGAGCATTCCAGGCTGCTTAAATCTGATCTACCATCATTATTCTTTTGAAGCTGTCTCATAAGCAGCTCAGTAAGACACATGTGAAAGAAGTTATTGCACAGGAAAGTTTGGCTTTTTACAGCACTGTCATCAAAATTTACTGGTGTCTTAAAGGTCCTAATTTGAAAATAAGTTTTCTGCCTTTTTTATGGTATGTGATATTTTATAGAGATTACATTCATGGGGGAATCTGGAAACATAGTAATTAACAACTTAAAGATCTTCTAAATGCCAAAGCTATTCCATGGGCTGACCGAGAACATTAAAAAGTCATGAATGATGTCAGAAAACATATTCCCCAAGATTAAATTATTCCTGAAGGAAAGATTAAAGCAGTTTACAGGCCTATATCTAGGACCAAAAATAGTAATGAAAAAAAAAACAACACAAGTAACCAGGATAAAAATAAAAATGTACTGTGACACAGGCAGAAAATAGCTTTTAATATATTCCACCTTTGTTGGCTGATATGTAAATTTATAATAAGTGACAGTACAAGGGTTGGTTTTTCAATGTGTGAAAAAAGAAGCCACTGTTGTACATCTCTGCTGTCTCCTCAGACCACACGTTAGACCTTTATGTGAAAGAAAAGAAAGGAAGGGAAAAGAAGAAGGGGGAAAGAAGAAGAAAAATAGAAGTTCCATGATTCCTGTTTTCCCTTGGAGCCATTCAGAGCCCTCCTGGAAGAAACTCCAAGTTCCCTGGCCAGATCCAGCAGCAGCCCAACACAACTGGTGGGTTCCAAGATCATCGGCAACCAATGGTCTGGCGATCAGAGGGGCAATAACTCATCCAGCACATACACAAAGCCTTCGGTGAAGGAAGAAGCACAGATGCAGGACTATATGAGGGACCAAAACTATCTCATATTTATTTTCTCCACAAATCTAATTATTGTCTTCTTCTAGGTGTTCCTTTTGCTGACTTGACTTTAACAAATCACTTCACTCTGTTGGTGGATGCTCGCGTGAATAAAAATCTCTGCTTTACTCCAACAGAATCTTATTTGGGCAACAATAAATATTTACTGATACAGAATGCTGTGCAGTCCTTACAAATGAACGTGGATTTATTTCAAATTTGAGGGCCATTTTCTATGGTCTCCTTGTTAGTTGAGAAACCAAGAAAACCTTGTCCAAGTGAAATGCTCTCATGAAAATGACAGGCCAGCCAATCCTTCTTGAATAAATAAGAGTGAAGTAGGAATCAAGAGTATTATGAACAATGAAAGTCTTAAAAGGAAGAAAATTTTAAAAATATAAGAAACACTACATTTTACCTAAGACTTGACAGGAATAAGTGACACTGATTGGAGAGGGGAGGGAGGGGCTTTGCCAATGAAGTGATTCAGCACAAAGAAAGAAAGAAAGAGAGCAATTCACACCTCTTTTTCTCATTTGCACAGGTGAATTTATCTCGGCCTGCAGCCCCTTTGTGTGGAATACTAAAGGCACCCCTGGGAAATACCCCGTGAATCTCTTCTGTACAATAAAGTACCTTCACGGCATAGTCACGGCCCTGGGGGGAACAGCTCATCGTAGAGGAACCTCCCTCCTGTCCCTGCACCTCCAAAACACCTGAGAGGGTTTGAATTATCCCTCACCTGACAGCAGAGAGAGCCCCTCAAACAGGAAATTCCGAAACTTGGAAAATAGCTGGCTGCTTATTTCTCCTCAGCAGCCTTTCACACCCGTTGTGTTTCCTCACCTGTCTCCTACTTTGGAAAGAAGTTTTTAAGAAATCTTCCCTCCCCTCATTAAAACCCCCTCAAATTTAAACGGGAATTTTAAGACTCCTTCATTTAATATAAGAGGGGAAAATCTCTGCTGGTTCAAGAGCCTCTTCATGAAATAATCTCACGCAGCTGAGGGGGGAACTCATCGTTCATCAGGAGAGCAAGGCAGACAGCTGGGCTGGGAGCAACTGCAGCCCTCCAGTGCCAGCATGTTCTGGTATCCAAGTTTAATCTGAATTTTGTCCAGTCCCTTGGACGAGCACAGCACGGCCCTTGGACAACTCACAGCACGGTGAGTTTGGAGTCGTTACTGACCCATACTCTCCCTTAACAAGGAAAAGGTAGAGGGGGAACAACTACAGGAGAACATTTTGCACTCCTGAATTTCTGCTGTGTGTTATAAATATTTCAAGGGTTGGCAGTGTTAGAAAGGACTCTCCATCTTTCAGAAACAAATTTACATGACAATATTTGGTGTTTCTGCACCCCTTTACTTCCATGCAAAGTGTTTCTGTGTCTATTTGGAATGAGCTTTCTAAAAATCTTCCCTCTCCTCTGGTTTAAATACCCAAGTTAAAACAGGAATTGTAGGTCTCCTCTCCAATCTTTTAATATAAAAAGGATAAAATCTTAGGGGCTACTTTGAAAAACATCTTTCTTGGCTGTCATAGGGCAGTAGTAGGTGGGCTATATTTTTTTTTTTTGGCTCCAGGAAGTGCAGAAGCTGAGATTTTATTTGAATGCTGCAGAGGGTGTAAAATGAGAATTATTTATCTGCTTCTACCTCTTTTGTAGAGTTGGATTTAATTTTGCCTTTTTTTCTCCAGCAGTTTCTATAAGAGGCAAATACAGTGAAATCCCAGCCAGGATGTCTCTTATTTGGGTCACTGCTCTTCTCTGGGGATGGTCGAAACTTTGTTCTCCCATCAATCAGTCTTTATTTCCTCTCTGCCACCTTTTATAATATAATATAATATNCAGCTTCAAATGTACTGAAGAGAAGGAAAATCATCATCCATGGAGTTTATCTGTACTGAGGTCCATTTCCACACTGTGTCTTCCAAGCCCTGAGGAAAATGTGTTACGAGAACCACATTATTTCTCCTCAGTGAGGAGAGGTTACAGCCATGATCGTTGCATTAGGCAACAAAACTGTGCAGAAAACAATGTCTTGGCACTGTGCTGGTGCTGGTGATAATCGCAAGAATAACTGCCTTAATCTCCCCGTTGTCAGGAGCACACGCACTTTGTAACAGCTGCTTGCACACATTCTGAGAAACACTGCCAGCTCCCCGGACAAAACTTTGCTTATGCTTTGCAAATTCATTTCTTCAGCCGCTTCTGAGGCACGTGTGTGTGTGTGTGCTCTGTTCCTGACTGCCTCAGCTCACAGCTGCAGTTATTAGATACATACCTACAAGCGATCAGAATGCAGTAGCTTGTTCTGGATCAACGAGTGTAATAAAGTGCCTTGGTGCTGAGGTGATCATATTAAAGATCACAGTGGTTTAGCTGGAAAACACCCACGCAGGAACGTACAGAGCCCTGAAATCCTAACGGGAGGCACGGGGAGAGCAGCGCTGCACGGCAGAAGGTGCGGTGCTGTGAGCACACACCGCTGGTTGAGGCAGCGGAACCGCAGCCTGGAGCCAGTCGGTTTGGATCTCTCACAGGAGCGATTTCAGCACCCTCTCAGCAGGTAAAGCAGCTCACGAGGAGCGCTGGAGAGGAGCGAGAGGAAAGCATAGCGCTCAGTCTGGCTCCCTCCGCTACTACAGCGCCTGCTGAGGCGGGGAGCTCCTTTTCATTGTTTTCCCTGATCCCTGAATGAATGATTTTCCTCCAGAGAGGTGAAAGGCGCAAACGCCTCGCAGCTGCTACTGTGCTGAGCTCACCCTGCGAGCCGGGCTCTGTGCGAGCTCAGCATCGTGAGCGGGACCGCTTTGGGTAAAGCGATAGGGATCTGTGGGATCTGCGGGATCTGGTCCTGCTGTGCAGGAACCGGGTGTTCCAGCTGTGAGAGACACCCACGGGCATCCTCGGCTCAGGGATCGGGTCCAGCCCTGCAGGGACCAGGTGTTCCAGCTGTGAGAGGCACCCACGGGCATCCTCATCTCTCGGAGTGGGAGTCTGATCGTCTCCTGGGCTTAAACATCAGCAATAAGATCGATTCCAGCATTTACCAAGCTGCATGGAAGAGGTGCAAGAGCACAGATATTGTAATATTCCAAAACTTAGAGTGTCCTAACTCATCCTCCCTTCTCTGAGAGTCACCTCTATATGATATACTCACACGATTTTCAAAAATAAGTACAAGAAAGCTGCTTTGCACAGTTAAAATAAGATATTTTCCTTGTTGTTTATATTTTATTTACAGGCTTTGTTCATTGCTCATGGTATGTGTTTTCCCTATTGTCTCTGCAAATATTTGTCTTTAAGTAGAACAGTTAATTCATTTTGATTATACTCAAATCTCCACTTCTCACCACACTTATCTGATCTAATTAACATAAAGTGATTAATGTTGCTGCCATTAAATATAATGAGCAAAACCCTTAACAGTTGAATAGCCTTGCTTGATAAATATGATATTTTAGAAAAAAAATAGTCTCAATTCTTCTTTTCTACTGTAAACCATTTAAGAGTTCATGTTCTATTGATGTGAGGTTATCCAGATGCTGAATCAGAATTTAACCATTTATGTGAAATGATTTATAAAGTCCTGCAAAAAACCTCAGACCCCTCAAGGGTTGCACTGGGATCTAGTGACAAAACCAAAGATCAGCAAAAGATCTGTCCTGTGCAAAGAGGTGAGATTAGGAAAAACATTTTTTATGCAGTGAATTTAAGACATTTTTGATGTATCATATCTACCCCAAGGGTGAAACTGTCCTGAAATACTCCTTGAAGAACCCCAATACTTGTTATGTTAAAAGGATTTATAGTCTGTCATTAATAAAATGCCCAAACACCTTCTTCTAGTGTTCCAGAAATCCCAAAAATGTTGTGGTTCCAGGCTGCCTGGAACAGGAGGCAGTTTGTGTGTGTGTCAAAAAACATCACCAACATCAGTCCATTGGTAACAATTCAAATTGAATTTGTTGACCTTGAGCAGCTGCCAAACACCCACCCAGCCACTCATTCACCCTCCTCAACAAGATGGGGGGAGAAAATAAGATGAAAAGCACGATAAAGATATGGACATCATCAGAATTTGGCACTACAAACACACTGGTGTGAGGTAAAAAGCACATTAGGATCTAATTTACCTAAGTTAATAAATGTAGTTTTATGTTTAGGTCTATTTTAAAATCAAGACGAGAAATAATTAAAATATGAAAATGAAAAATAAGATGTTCTCACCTCCTACAAGTGAGAAAAAAATGTTCATATTCATTTGCATATGAAAAAAGCTTTGATTGCTGCATTATGAAAATTCCATTGTTAAGATGTGAACATCCTAAGTTTAAGATTTTAGGAACGTTTAAGTCTCTTACCTTCTTGCAATAGAAATTATTTAAAAGAATGAATTTCATGTATTTAATACCAAGCAATGACAGATTAGATGACAGGGACACTCTTAGAATCTGGAGGATCATTCTGTGCATTAACCACATGAACTGATTTTACATACGAGCACTTCATGCAGCAAAACAAAGTTATATTCCAGATTCAGAGGAAACACAGCAAACCCTCACCACTTCCAGTGGGCTGAAACGCACGCCTGAAGATTTTTGGGTAGAAGAGGGACTGCTCATACCCACTTTGCTGAATAAGGCGTTTTGGACACTGTTTGGACACATTCTCCTCAAAATGACTCAAGTTTCACTGAGATGAGACTTCCCCTCTACAGGATAAACACTTAAAGTTTCATTTTAGGGTTGATGAAAGGGACCCAGACCGTATAAATCAAGTGTTTACTATGTGTGGTGAAAATCCAAAAGCAAACCTGATTAAGGAATACCAGAGAGTGAAAGTGGCTAGAAGGACAGATAAGCATCTAGATTAGATAAGAACTCACAAAGAAACCTCTCGAAAAGCAATAGCAAGTTCAGCAGTGAAGAAGCAAAAAACTGACTTCAAAAACCTAGAATTTTTAAACTATTATCTTCCCTGTGCTATCACAGCTGCAGTTCTTTAATATCGTGTGCTCAGAACTAGTTCAAATTAGGAAGTTTTAGAGACTTTGGTGACCAGCCACGTAAGGAATAAAGACTGGAATGTCATGGAGAGCTTGAGGGTTTCCTGTGTGAACAGATGCTCCCAGAGTTCAGAGGACATTGGAAGACAGTAACGTTTGATGCACTTTTTTCTTCCAACTTTCTGGAACGGTAAACTGGAATTCCTTGGAACTGTCCGAGGCCACTGGAATTTTGCTTCACCAAAAACGTGCCGGTGTTATGAGCCTGTTATGTCCTTGTCCATCTTCCCTCAGGGAAAGTGCTGTGGGTTAATAAGGCTGGAAAGGACAGGGGGAATCCCGGCGTGTCCCGCTCCCGCAGCGCCCCGAGCCGGGCCCTCACCGTGCCCCCGCCGTCGCCCTGCTCCGTCCATTCGGGGGCAGCGGGCACAGGGCAGGGGCAGCCCCCGCGCCAC
>WEIT01003923.1:386247-418910 GCA_013389985.1 Dryoscopus gambensis
GGGGATGGGCTGGGGTGGGGCGGGGGATGGGGTGGGGATGGGCTGGGGATGGGCTGGGGTGTGGCTGGGGATGGGTGGATCCGGCCGCGCCCATTGCCGGCACTCCTGCTGTCTCTGCCGACACCATCGCAGCTCTGCTGCGGGGCCAGGGACTGCCAGGGCCGGAATCACAGAACATCCCGAGCTGGAAGGGATCCACAAGGATAATATTCACTCCCATTGCATTGATTCCAGTTAATTCAGTTAGATGAATCATTATAGAATCATGGAATGCTTTGGGTTGGGCAGGACATTAAAGCTCATCTCATTCCAACCTCNGTTGTCTCTCTGCATCTTTCCTGCAGCTCCTTCAGGCCCTGCAAGGCCACGCTGAGGTCAGCCCAGAGCTTCTCCTCTCCAGGCTGAAGCATCCCAGCTCTGCCAGCCTTTGCTCCCAGCAGAGCTGCTCCATCCCTCTGCTCATGCTGGTGCCTCCTCTGGGCTCTGTGCAGCAGCTCCAGGCCCTCCCTGTGCTGGCCCAGGGCTGGGGCAGCTCTGCAGGTGGGGGCTCAGCTGAGGGGGCAGAGGGGCAGAATCCCCCCTCCCCTGCTGCCCACGCTGGGGCTCAGCCCAGGGCAGGGGGGTTTGGGGTCCCGGCGCACACGGCCGGGGCAGGGCCGGCTCTGCCCCACAGCTCCCCCAGGGCCTCTCCCGGGGCTGCTCCCTCTGCTCAGCCCAGCCTGGACTGACCCCGGGGCTGCCCTGACCCAGGGCCAGCCCCAGCCCTGAGCCTTGTTAACCTCGGAGATCCCAGGGGCCACTTCTGGAGCTTGTCCAGGTCCCTCTGGATCCAATCCCAAACAGGTATGAGATAAATAAATCATATTTTGTACATCCAGTTGCCTTCTGATTCAAGAAAGAAAGATCTGTCAGGGTGGGAATCAGTCGGCCTGAGGGCAATGTCCAAAAGAGATGTATGTGGAAAATGTTTCTGGATTTGGTTTCAAAAGACCCTTAAAATTATGAATCATATTATAACAATGTCCACATAGAACTGAACATGTTTCCTGATGAAAATGATGGAAAGTTAAGCAGTGTTGTAAAACTGGACAATATTTGTTCTCCCTGTGAATGAAATTAGCACTAAAGAGTTCAAACTGTACCTATTTATCAAACTTACTGCTTTTATCTAAACATTATTATGTATTTGCAAGAATATGAAACCAAGCTGTATAGTATTAAAATCAGCTATATAAAATTAGTTCACTGGAATATATGATCATTGTATCTTTTCATGCACTTCAGCTGCAAGAGAGCTGTAAATCACAAGTTTATTTGTGAAGTTTTCCTGTGTTTCCTAAATGAGGGCACAGATTTAAAAACTTAAAAAAAACCCCCAAACAACAAAAACCAACCCACAACCAAACAAAGAACCCAAACACAACGATCCTCTCCAAGTCTATAGAGAATATATAATAAGGTTTAATATCCCTCATCATTTGCCAGACTCAAATGTTGTTACAGACACATTTGAACTGACCCGGAACAAGACTCCAAATTCTGTTCTGCACAGCTGGTGCAATGTAATATTCTTTTACTGCCAAGAGATATGTGTGAGCACAAAGAGAACTGGATGACTTATTAATATTGTTCCTCTAACATTTAGGCTTTTATGAGGACATCCAGAAATTTCAATAAAGTATAATAAAAAGTTTTATTTTTGGCATATCACTGAATAGTAAATGTAAGAGGCTAACCTTAAGCAAAGATAAAGGATGTAGATATTCTCACAGCTCAGATATCCTACTGCTGTTACTCACGGGTATTTACTCCAGGTGAGGATGCAGCCTAAAAAATGTCTGACTCCTCTACAGTGAGTTTTTATTTAGATTCTTTTTTTCTCTAAACCCAAAGCTAATGAAAATTTAGAAAGATCTTCTGCCCACCCCACACCCCACTCCTAAAATACAAAAATAGAGTTGAAGGGAATGTAGGACATAACAAGAAGGTTTGATTTTTCCCACTTCTAACCAGTCTAACTCCAATCCAGGAAAGGAAAGTTAAATATGGCAAGTACAGCACCCTGTGCATTATATTCAGGATGTTTTAGAGTTGCTTTACAGGGCTGAGTCCAAGGGTTAAGAAACCTCTGAATAAGAGAGGTTAAGATAAGCATATTTGTCTTATAATTATTTAAAATTTCAGAAATCTGTCTTTGCTTCCTGCCTTGTCGCCTGGAAATATCACAAAATCATGGACTATCCTGAGTGGGAAGGGACCCACCAGGATCATCAAGTCCAACTCCTGGCTCTGCACAGGACACCCCACATTCCCACCCGGTGCTTGAGATCCAACAGGTTTGGGGGTTTTTAGGAATTTTGACTTTAAATTTACTGTCAGGGTGATTTTTTCATGGTAATCATAGAATCCAGAATGGTTTGGGTTGGAAGGGACCTTAAAGGCCATTTAATTCCACCATAGGGACAGCTCCCACTGTCCCAGGCTGCTCCCAGCCCCAGTGTCCAGCCTGGCCTTGGGCACTGCCAGGGATCCAGGGGCAGCCACAGCTGCTCTGGGCACTCTGTGCCAGGGCCTGCCCACCCTCCCAGGGAGGAATTTCTCCCTAATATCCAATCTAAACCCACTCCCTTTCAGTGGGAAGCCATTCCCTCTTGTCCTGTCACTTGTAAATTTTAAGTGACACTCACATCCATTAGAGGAATTCAGTATATTTCAAGAAAAAAGGGAAAAAAAATTCTTTATGATCACCTCAGCAACTAAGACTCCTTAATTTACCAGTCTGCCACCACTGGCCATGAGGTATAAACGAGTCTGTGTTCAGGTAGATGCCAAACTCTCATGTGATTTGAGTGCTACACATCCTAAAATTAGGGCTGGGACCAAGTCTTACTTAAGTTAGTGAGTTCTTTTAAGATTTATCTACTGCAATACCTACCTTGACCATACATGTTATGGTTTTTGTTGAGCACAAAAGCATTAAAAAAAATAAAATGCCAAAAAAAATCCCCTCTGAATTATATCTGAGAGAGAACATAAGGTTGTGTAAAAAAAGCCTAGACAGCTTTTGGATTGTGTTGTTACTTTAAATTAAGAAAACCAAGGAATAAAATAAAAAACAAAAAACCAAAAAACACCAAAAAAACCCACAAACACCTCTAATTGTTCAAGTATGTAACCACAGAAGTGTTGCAAAAATAAACAGATAACAACTTCTATTTTCCCAGTTTTCTCTCTTGGAGAGATTTATTTACTTTCTCTATGAGATGTGTAGAACAACTGATTTATGAGTCTGGCTCCCAGTCTGGACAGATCCTGCTGAGTCACAAAATGGATTGGTCTGAAATGTAAAAGTGATGCTCATAATTCTGTGGATGTGAACACATCACACACAGAAAGGCAGGTTCTCCCTGCAATGCCATCAGAAGATAAGCAAAAACCTGTAGGAAAACTTCGCCTATACATCTTTTGGTTGTTTTTTTTTTTCCAGTTTCCCACCCCAGACTTGGCAATCCCTTCCCAGGGCAGCGGGCCCTGCAGGGCTGTTCCTGATTTCTGCAGGGCTGCACACATGCTAAGGAATCATGGATGTGCATCCTGCTCCTGGACCTTGGCCAGAGCTGCACCAAGTGCAAATCTTTCACTTCACTCTGCATTTCAACAGCTGAAAATGCAAGAGGAGAAACTGTGAATTTGTGTCTCCAGCGTGGTGGTGGCAACCCTTAGAAAAATTGCTTGCATGTGTCTCTGTGAAGTCTGCATATGTGCTGGGACTCAGATTTTGTCCATGAAAAATCAAAATATCTCTGCAAAATCTAAAGCAATAATAGAATTATTTACATCAAGCATTAGTTAATGATTTAAATAAGTAATGAGCCTAAAATAAAACTGTTAAATCTTTCTAAGAGGTGCTTGGCTTCAGAGCTGTAAATGTCTGTGCACCTTGTAAAAAAGCAGGGAACACGAGAAAGCAACATAAAAACTGAGAAGGCTGTTGGATCCTAGTTAGGAGCCTTATGCTGTATATTGTAAATTATGCCATATAATGGGATATTTAAACTCCATTTTCCTCTGACTTCAGTGATGTTCTTTTCACAGTTCTGCTGGAGAATACCTGAGGCACTCGCAGGGTAAAATGAAGGTGTTGCAAGCTCACCTTTCTCACCTTGGGTAGTAGGTGAACAAAAGTTACTCATAATTCTCTGTCAAACATCCATAGTGTGTCACTGAAAATAACACTCCAAAAAGAAAGGATTTCGAACCAGAATAGTTTAAAAAAAAAAAAAAAAAAAGAGAGCGAGAAAGAAGGGAAAACTACTTCCAAATGGTGAAGGGCATAGAATCCTGTTGAGGTCCTTGCAGGAGGAATTTGTTCCGTGATTATTTATGCCTGCAAACCCCCAGCCCATAAACCAGTGTTTCACTAAAGAATACATTTGATAAGCATTAAATTCCAGTAGTTGTCACTAAATAACACTGACCCCAGTGAATGCCTGTGAATGTCAATGGAAAAATTCCTGATGGTTCCTGTGAGAAATTCCTCAGCACTATCCCAGCATAAAGGATGGCACACCCAAATAAAGGAGCCATCAGCCTGGAGAGCTGCCAGGCACTGTCACTGTGCACTTAATACACGGTCTAATCTCGATATATTAACTCTAGAATTGCTTCAGAACCTTTTACACACACTTCTGCCACACTGGGGTTTTTAAATCTGTTTGTTTTTTAATTTGGAACATCCAATATAGTCAAAAATTCATATATCTGTTCTTGCTCCCACTAATTGGCCCATGAGTCCAGTGGGGATTGGTGATGAGAGGAAGGAAAGAATTAACAGCAGGAGGTTGTGGTTCAGGGCACAGCTCCAGATCCTTACGCAGCAGAGACTGCAAAAATTACCAATTTTTCATTATATCACCATCATGTCATTCTCATAATCACAACATGGGTCAGGGTTTAACCTCAATATTCTTTTTTAATCAGTTTTATTCCATGACAATTCCATGACTAATATTATACTTAGTTTAACTGCCCACGATGCCTTTGAGTGGGCCATGGAAACAGAATAATCATAAATAAGGCTATTTTAAATAGAATTTTTTCCATGTCTTCTCCCCCTCCCTCCCCAAAGGACGGTCTCTGTCATCCAACTCAATGAGCTGCAAAGATCCACTGGAAAATGTTAGTTAACATCTGTTCCTTTGGGGATCCTTTTCTAGTGGCTGACGGCACAGAAACCTTGTATTTACTAAACCACATTTCCAGACACCAGCCTGTGCTTTGAGACCTGGGAACTGATGGATGGAGCCATTTGTCTTGACAATAGAGGCTCTGCAAGCAGAGAAAACCAGGAAGGAGTTACCAGCCCAATTCCATTTAGACTCGTGTGTTGTTAAACTATTATAGTGTTCAACAGAGAATGTAATTAATACATATGCTAAAAACATATGATAAGGAAAATAATAACAAAAAATCATTGAACCAAAGAGCCTTTTTTTTGTTTGTTTGATCTCCTGATTTTATTTCACAGAATCAACTGGGTTAGAAAAGACCTTTGGGATTATCAAGTCCGACCTCTTTGTTAATAAGGATGAGCAAGAAATGATCATGACCAAGACAAAACTCCATTCGTGGCCCTGGCAGCAGGCAGAGATGGGAATGCTGCTGCTCACAGGTGGAAACTGATGATTCCAGAACTATGTAATGTGCTATGAAAATTAAACTGTTCCAAATTAATGAGGTAACATTTAAATTCTTAAGATTTGTGGCCATGGAATGGAAGGTAACCATATTCACCAAGAACCATCAGACCCAGCTGTGTTTAGTGCCTTCAGTGCTGCTTTCATTCTGTTCCTCAGCCATCAGTCTCTCAGAAGCCTGCTTCAATAACCCTCTGTGACACTCTCCTGTGTCAGCCGTGGGAGTAATTCTATTTAATTCCTGTCTTTATGTTGTTGTTGAGAAACAGAGAAAAATGCTTTATCATGACAAATCTGATATTCTAAAATTTTCAGACAGAGACAGTGCTGAGAAGTTCATTTGATCTTGATTAAATTCAGCTGACAGGAGAATGAATGCTGCTGCATTTACTGTTATAAATATTTGTGAGCCTGGGTGGAATAGAAATGCAGCACAGGTTCTCAGCACCCTGAATACCAGAGAACCAGTTCATCTATGCAATAAAATATACTTGAACTATGAAAATATACATTGCTTGGATTTCTGTGTCAACATGTAGATCTATTGAAATATCAGACCTAAACTTTATTATTCCCATGCCACTGCTGTTGCTGGAAATACTCACAGAAATAATTCTAATATGCAAGTCAAAGTTAAATCACTCTCCTCAGGGTTTAGTGAGCTCTGGACAGAACAAGGGCTCTCATGTTCTTAGGTCATGAATGTTTTGGATGAAGCCCTGTTTTCAGTATTGATCTTACCTCTGTGGACTCTTGCAGTTATTTACAGCCTTTTCCTTTTTTTATTTACCTCTTTCACTGTATTACAAAACATTGCTCCCTCCAACTTCTTCGGCAGTTCTGTGTCATTCAGCCCTGCATTCCTTCCCACCAGGATCCCTCCCAAGTGTTATATGACTTAAGAAACCAAACGTTTACAGGGTTTTTGTCTTTATACACGGCTGTGGGTTTGGCTGGCTGCTCATCAGCCCTGCTTGCAGTGCTGGATGCAGGTCCCAGCGACTGACACCAGTCTGGGTTTGGAGAGGGGGCTGCAGGTGGTGGGTGGGCGCTCAGGGACTGCTTGTTGGCAAGGACTGTGACAGACTGTCACAGGCTGGCACAGTTATAAGCTGATTTCCACCCAATTGAGCTCATTACCTCCCTCCCACCCCGCAGCTTTAGGACAGTGACTCACGTATGGGTTCGGGTACTCTGTGGTTGATTCTGATCACCCTTTGCAGCTTTAAGTGTACAGCATTGTCCTTTGTCACCAAAAAGGGACATTGGTCATACCTCAGACCAGGGGGGAGTCTGCCAGTTAGAGAATCATGGTATCCCAGAATGGTTTGGGTGCGAAGGGACCTTAGAGATCACTTAATTCCACACCCTGCCGTGGCAGAGACACCTTCCACTAAAGCAGGTTGCTCAAGGCTCCATCCCACCTGGCCTTGGGCACCTCCTCAACTTTTGTGCAATATCTGGTGTGAAGAAAGGATTCAGTCTCTCATTTCACCCAGCATAATGATGTCATCAATAACTAAATGTGGTATTTTATCAGCTTTCACTGTCTAGGGACAGTAAATTGATTTTGGACTGCAATATATCAAAGCTCAAAAGACAATAGAGTTTAGAGCTTCCTCAGGTGTGTGAGGGGTTGATTTGTGTCCCAGGGCAGGGGACAACAGCTGAACAAGGGCAAAGTGTGTTCCCAAGAACTTCATCACTAAGAACACATCCATAAGATTGGGAACACCATTAACCGGAGCAAGGAATGATTTAGGAGCAGAGCTCAAAGTACATGGAAAAGCTTCTGAGCTGGCCACCATCCCTAAGTATCAGCAAGATATTAATGCCTCACTATTTAGTGATTATTACTGCTGCATATTCACACCATATATTCCAACCACAAGTCTTTCCAGTGGAGCTGCAGCCTCTCCCTTTCCCCCACGTGCTTGATTCAAGAAATGGCAATTTGTCAAATAGTGCAAATACATTCAATTAGAAAGCAGAGGAACAGTCTCGTTTTCTTTGATATGAATAACAAACTAATTAGCTGCTGCAGTGTGTTTATTTCCTGTTTAATAAAAAGCTGACATGCTGGTCATTAGTATCTTAGGATGTACTCAGCTTAATATGCAAAGCATACCAAAATTAACATAATAATTATGTTAGAACAAACAGGATACAAAATGTTTAGATGAATTTAACTCTTTAAATGATTCCATCTTTACCCTAATACACTAGCCCAGGCAGTTGCAGCATTTCCCATCGTGTGCCACACTCTGATAAATTAAATGCACCTTGGATACCTGTTATTTATTCTCACAGTCTCCATCCATGGCTGTGATGATCAGCTCTAGGAAAACAATAGCTCTCAAAAAAAGAGACTTTTTTTTTTTATGCTTTACAGTATCTACATGCACACACAAACACAGCCGGGCTACCAAAAGGGAAGGGTTCATGTGGTTTTCTGAGGAGAGACATTCTGCCCTTACAGTTCTTGTAAATTTATTTGGTTTAATTAAAAACCAACATCGGCTTGTTCCCATCTGCTCATTTATGTGTTTTAAGCATCTTATTTTGTTCCAAAAATAAATTAAAACACATGGAAGTTATATTAAGGTTGCCCAGGTAAAATCACAAAGTTTAAGTTCTAACCATAAATTTTTGGGTGCACACATCTCTCTCTTTACTAAACACAGAGAAAAACCCACATTTATGTCCACTGCTGATTCAGTGCTAAAATCCCAGTGCAGGTTTGTCATTTCATTTGTTTGGATTTCTTTTCTGAATAAGAAGGAAGGACTGGGCAGGTGGAAGTTCCTGTGGAAGTTCATGACTGTCTGTCTTTGCTGCAGGTGTGTGTGAGAGTTTTGGTCTTTTCTGGGACAGGTGCTTCCATACTGCACCAAGAACAGCCTTCACAAGGGGCGTTTCTGCTCTCCTCAGAGTGCGCGAGGAAAGAAAATGCAATAATTTCACAAATGAAAGGCAGCATTCACCTGGAGAACTTTGAACAGACACACAACTTTTTTCCCCTAATGTTGACATCTTTAAATTCAATCCCTCCATCCCAGAACTATGAGAATAATGGGAAACCAAAAGGAGAAGCATCTGCTTGGAAGAAGTGAAATCAGCCAGAGGAACACTGGAACTATTTTCACTTTCTTCAACTTCACATATAGACCACATGTACTAATTAACATTCTGATCTGTTCCCTCTTTTGGTGAACACTTGTTTTCAGGGAAAAAACCCCCTTGTTTTCCTCCTAAATTTCCATATATCATTTTTACAGAAGAAACTTGTTTTGTGGCCGTTGCCCAGCGTGATATTTTGTACACTGGTGACCATGACCCAGGGTGGGCAGAGCTCTGTGGTCCACCTTGATCTTCAAGCATTACTACAATGAAAAAGATTCAAATTTCTGTGTCTTCAACTTAAGAAATCAATCCTTTGGCTTTTTATTATAATAAAAATATGACAGCAAGCAGAAATACCAGAAGAATTAACAGGGCTTCATACACCAATCTCCTCTGTCCACGGTGAGCCTGAGTGTCTTTCCTTTTCAGGTTTCATTTTGTTCCACTCCAAGACCAAGAACAAAAGCAAACCCTGTGCATTCTCCTCTGGTCCTCAGGAAAACCTTTCACCTCCTGTGTGGCATCCCAGTTTCTCACAACTCCCAAATCCACAATGGGATCTGTAGCCCTTTGCTATAGTAAACATGCTCAGGAGCTTCTTGGGGGGAAGGAACAACCTCCTCCCCCTCATATCTCATTTTTCCAAGAGAAAAGTAGCATAATCCCAAAAGAAAAACAAATGAAACAACAAACAAAGAACCCCCAAAAAAGCCATTCTTCCAAAAAAAGCCCCAGCCAAACTCAAACCACAAATCCCCCAGCGACGATGTTCAGCACAGTGACACTTGTAGAACAGCTTCCTCCAGCTTTGAAATAGTAACAAGCCACGACATTCTCAAATATTCTGTTTTTATGAAGCAGCTCGTAGAGAATTCTACTTGATATATTCCAATATGGATATGTTCTAATAAAAGTTTAATGCAGTTTTAAATCTGGTCTGCTGATCCTGGATCAAAAGATCTCTCTCTATTGCCCTCGGTGTCAAGATGTTCCTAAGAGCTGTATATTTTATGACTTTTAACCAGAACTGTGTTCTTCGGGATGCCACCCTGGCAGCACTGTCTGCTCTTTGGGTGCAGGAGACATTCTCCAGAGGGCAGGGATCCAGCAGGGTACAGGGTGTGCGCATCTGGGACTGCCTTCCACCTGAGCCACGGGAGGTGGTGTGCTGTGCCTGCCTGAGCAGCCAAACCCTTCAGGTATGCACACCCACAGCACAGCAAATTAACCGTATTTGCATCAAAATCTATCCACAATTATGCAGACTTTTCCTGGTAAGAAAAAAAATAATCCTGGGACTTTAATATTTCTCGGACAGTAAGCAGAACACCACTTTCATACTCTTTTGAGGCCCAGATAGGTTAAGAGTGGCTGCAGTTTATAGCTTAGCTGAGAAAATTCTGTTCAACAATTAAATCAGCTTTGACTTTGAGGGGCACCACGTTCCTGAGGGGACTGGAGCCCCTCCCCTGTGAGCCAGGCTGGGAGAGCTGGGGCTGCTCAGCCTGGAGAGGAGAAGCTTGTGTGGAGAGCTCACAGCTCCTTCCAGGGGCTGCAGGGAAACCAGAGAGGGACAATTCCTCAGGGACTGAGGGCCAGGACCCAGGGAACGGCTCCCAGTGCCAGAGGGCAGGGCTGGATGGGATCTTGGGCAGGAATTGTTCCCTGGGAGGGTGGGCAGGCCCTGGCCCAGGGTGCCCAGAGCAGCTGTGGCTGCCCCTGGATCCCTGGCAGTGCCCAAGGCCAGGCTGGACACTGGGGCTGGGAGCAGCCTGGGACAGTGGGAGGTGTCCCTGCCCATGGCAGGGGTGGCACTGGATGGGCTTTAAGGTCCCTTCCAACCCAACCCATTCAAGGATTCCATGATTCTATGATATCCCACACAAGACACTACCCAAAAGAAGAAAAACCAAAACAACAAACAAAACAATGCCGTTTCTGCTCAAAACAAATATCTTAATTCCCTTATTAATTTGTTTAGCTGGAAAGTGTAGTCCTGGTCAGTCTTCTTTCTGACTCATTAATTTTAAAATGCCTCATCTGTCTTGGGGGAAACCAATTACTGAAATTATTTAAGAACTATTTAATTAACCAACTATGTGCGAATAAGCTGGTACGGCGAGGAACCCCTGTGGATGCCCATTAAATGTGCCTCCATATGGATGCATCTTCCATCCCTGGTTCCCTTTGTGTCCTCAGGAAGAGCCTCTCCTTGTTGGGAGTGCTTCTGATGTGCAGCATGTTGCTGCCTATTTTAGCTGCTGACATTTCTGGGAGCGGTTGGGTTGATATACTTGTACTAACAAACCGAGTTGGGGAAAGATTAATATTTTCCTGGCAAAGGTCAGCCGTGTGATAATGGCTTTTTCCTTCCTCAACACAACTTTTTAAGGAAGGTTACAGTAAATTAACCCAGCTCCTGTCTGTCAATCCATATTTGGCCACACGACATGTTTGCTCTTTGATAAACTGCTACAGTTCCGCGTGTATTGTACAGGAAAGAGCTGGAAGGAAAAAGCTTCTCACACGGACAGATTTAGATTCTTTGGTAATTTAGCCAAGGAATGATAAGCTTTATTTAGAAGAAGAGTCCCAAATGTGCAGGTCAAGGTGGGTGTTTGTAGCTTATGACTATCTCAGTGTAGAACATGAGGATAAAAGCCTTGATATTAATGCATTCAAGATAGAGGTTGCTGAAAACCCTTTTCTTTTTTTTTTTTTTTTAATTTTAAAAATACTTTGAGTTTTTCATGTTTGCCAAATTCTCACAGAATTTAAATCTTTTTTTTCTCAATGAGAGTCCTGATTCAACAAAACTCTCAACCATCTTCTTCACAAAAAAGGCTCCAGTGACCCTAAAAATAAACCTACTGGGTTCTTCCAGCAGTCCTTCCATCCCAGCATCCTTTCCCAAAGAGTAGCTGGGGAGAGGCTCTCAGGAAAAGGCTGCAAGAACACTGAACCCACAGAAAGCTGCACCCTGGCAATCACTCCATCCACTTCTCTCCACCTACAGACCGGGGAAGGTTTTGCTTGACTAACAGCTATCCTGTCCACCTTGCCCTCCACGCTTTTCAGAAAGAGACAAAAACAAAAAAGAGGAAAAATGCTTTATCCCTCCAGGCAGTCCTTGAGGAAGACATCAGCAGCAGGGAAGGTGACCCTTGCCTCGCATCAGGAGCAGCTGATGCACCAGGAAGCTGCTGAGAGCAGCAAACCATCCCCATGCAGCCCAGGGACATCGCTGTGGCTGCCACTCAGCCGGGAAATTGGGCAGAGCTCAAAGGCAGCTGCCAGCAGCGAGGCCTTCCAGAGTCACCCTCCAGCAGCTCAGCAAAAGCTGAGGATGCAACCCCAGCCCCCCGTTTCACACTCGGGTAGGAGCTCACAGGACACTGCTGTTCAAAAGGACATTAACATTCAAAAATCACAGATGTGTGCTTCCCGTGCCCTTTCTCCCTGCCTGCTCCCTGTCCTTTCCCTACACCAGGCGGCTTTATGGAATTCTATGGATTTCAAGATGTCAGAAGCAAAAACGAAATAAAATAGGCCTGAGTGAATGTTAGAAAAAGACGACACACTTCTCACATCAATGTCTAAAAATTGTCATGGTCTGTGGGATGGGAAACCAAGAGTTGAATGAATAAAAACTCAGATTTTCAATTTTTCTAAGCATGTTCACAATTTAAAATTTTCTCTCACCCAGAAATAAAAACACATATTTTTAGGAAACTTCTGGTACAAAAACATAAAAAAAAAAAAAAAAAATTATTGTGTCTATTCTAAATTTAGACAAAGATTCAGTTTGAAAACTCCCAGACCACTGTCCCTTCATATTTACCACTTCTATTTTTGCCACTCTTACCTGGGTGAGGAAGTCAACACAAAAGATGCATCAGAGCAGTTAGAAAAGCACAATACACAGATCATCAGTGCAGCCTCAGAGCAAAGGCTGCTCTTTGCTGGCACAACCCTGACGGGGACCTCATCAATCCAGCCAGAAAATCAAAGGGTGCTAAAACCAGACAGTCTCCTAATTAGTACAGAGTGCTAATCCCTTCCTCTGGAGTGTTAAAACTGCCTCACTGGTAGAAAATCTGATCTAGGAGGTAAGATGGAAGTAAAATCTTTACAAGGAAACTTGTGATTAATGAATTAAAAATACAAAACCAAATCAATACCGATATTGTTTCTAACCATGTGATGTGCAGTGTATTAAAACATCAGGAAATAGCTACATGTTTATATATGTATAAATATCAAAAAGGCACTTTGTAAGGGAAAAATATTGTTTGCTATCTGCTATGTTAATTTTATTGCATTTTATGCTCAATTTCCATTAGAAAATAGTTTTCCTCCTTGCACTAAGAATTATTTTAAAATTGAATACGAGGCTTTCTGCAATCTTTTCTCATCTTCTATTAATATCAGTGGAATTCAGATTATCAGGTAACACTATGAATTGGAAAACTAATCAATTAGAAGTTGTTATATAACCAGATTCAGTTAGTTTTAGTATAAATGCTTCAGAGTATTAATGAAAAATGCTCTCCCTTGAAGAACAAAATCCCTTCTTCCCTGCCCATAGCCCTGGTGATCTCCAGAAAACCTCCCAGGCTCTGCTGTGAGCCATTCTTGTGGTGAAAGCTGAGAGCTCAGGATTTAATCAGCTCTCATTTCAGAGTGACCATGACCAATATCTGTGTATGCATCCCCTTTGCATTTCTGTTCAGATTTTTACTGGATAATGAGAGCCATCATGGAAAGAGAACAGACTCCTGCTCCTCTATGATCGTGCAATTCTCGGCATTTCAGTTTCTGCATCTTCTAAATTACAGCGAGGACTTGGAGGGAGTACTGAGCTGCCAAAAAAATGACATGCATTTTCTTATCAGAATTTGAATCCTTCCAAGATCTCATCTGCTGGACAGAGGTCTTGTCTGTCCACCACAAAATTGCCAACTCCACTAATTATTAAAGAACAAACATATTTGATCAACACATTCTTGTACAACTCATGGAAGGGCTATGAAGCACAGAAAAGAAGAGAACAGTGAGAGATGATAGTGCAGATCTCCTCAGCTCCTGATCATGACTAACAGACCCTGGAAAGGAGACACACGTGCCTTTTGCACAGCTAAAAGCTTTGATATGTTTTGGTGTTTGGTTCCATTACAAACATCACACTGTGAGTGATTCATGATGAAGTATCTAATTTAGTGGAAAAATAGTAATAAACCTCTCAGACACATCTTTGCACAGCAAAACCCTGCAGGTAAAAACCCAAAGGGTGTTTTGCCAGTCTGGACAGCTTTGGGTTTTTTTAATGAAGTGGACATTCCTTGGTCTCCTATGAGTCATGTAATTATCCAGTGTTCACAATACTTGGATTACTTCCCAGCAGTTTATTATTCGACACTTTTGCTACACCAGGGAGAGAAGCATTTGTAGCAGGTGAGACATTTCCATCCCAACTGCTCCAGCTGAGATCTAGGATGTGAGAGAAACAGCATCTGAGCAGCGTTTTCTCCTGGGAGGGAGAATTTCTGGGTCAAAAACTCTGCTAGCAAAGAAATCTGAAAGGCATGACACGAGCATATTAGGTTGGGTTAAGAACAGAGGGCTGCACATCATGTCAGAGATATCTGCTGAGCACCTGGGCGAGGAGAAAAGTGGCAAAGCAGGACAACAGAAAATGGCTGCATCAGAGAGATGGGCAGATGTTTCCTGGTTTTGTTTCTGTTCAATGCCTCGCCCTGAGTGCTGTGATAATCAGATGCGCAGGCTTCTGCCTCTGTTCTTACAGTTTCTCATTTGCCTTCCGCTGGGTTTTCCAGAATTCTTTGGGTATTACGTGCACACTGTGCTGAGGATTAACCTCTCTCCATTGGGAAGATAACCACAGCTCCTTCCTGTTAAAAGGACACACAAATCCTCTCCTAGAAAGGCTAAATGCAGTCTGAATCCAAGTCAAGGCAAATGGAGCCCTTTAAAGTAAAATCAGGCTGCAGGCTTAGGGATGAAAATCCTTCAGAGAACTTCAATCCAGCAGTTACTGAGCTTCTGCAAAAACAATACCACATCATAGTGCTTCTTACATAACCTCAGTATAATTAGGAATAAAGTATAGGCAAGTTTGGGAAAAAGAGGAAGGAAATTTCTAGTGAAGTCCTCCAGCATTCTTACAAAATTACTTGTTTTGTTTTCCTGGAAGTGCACAAAATGATGTTGCAAAAACTTTTGTTCTGTCTTATAGGAATTAACCTATGAGGGGCATCTCAAAAAGTGATGCTACTTGTAAATAAGTCTGTCCATGTTACTGAAATATAACCAACAGAAGTAGCAGAAGATAATTAGCAAAGGATCTAATCAATGGCATTGCTTTGGTGTGTGTCATTAAAACACTGAACTGTCAGGCAATGTTTCTGGGCTGCCTTTATTGAGACTTTGTGGTAGCAGAGTTTAAATGCCACTGCAGTGGTGGCAGAGAGGAGAGAAAGGTTCATTACTGACCTCAGCTGTGCCATACAAACATTCCCTGCTACCACACAACCCCTCCACCTTCAGATACCCAAGGCAAATATGACAAGTATAGAAATTTAATGCTAGTGGCTGATCTAACATTACTTTTAGTTTGCTAATTTTAGTGTAAGTTAAAAACAAATAATACTGTTAATAAGCATAAATTATTAAAAATTGTCATTACAGGACAAGGGGGAACAGCTTCCCAGTGCCAGAGGGCAGGGTTAGGTGGGATACTGGGCAGGAATTGTTCCCTGGGAGGGTGGGCAGGCCCTGGCCCAGGGTGCCCAGAGCAGCTGGGGCTGCCCCTGGATCCCTGGCAGTGCCCAAGGCCAGGCTGGACACTGGGGCTGGGAGCAGCCTGGGACAGTGGGAGGTGTCCCTGGCAGGGGGAGGAGAAAAATGAGCTTTAAGATCCCTTCCAACCCAGGCCATTCTGTCATTCCATGAGTCCATCATTATGGACAACACAGCAGGAAGTTATTTTTGTAGGTACACACACAATCTTACACTTTCACTACAAACTGCACCAAACAAGCTGCCCTCTTCCAAACAACACTGCTGAAATGTGGTGATTATTGGAAAGGGGAGGCAGTGACTAATTGGATACCAAACTTTAGAGTGCTGAGGAGAAAAGAATCAAGCCACAGGAAGAAATCTCAAATCCTACAGAAAGATTATGTTTCTTCCAGTAATTAAACAGAGCAGATAGGATTTGGTTCTTGAAAGTTTCTACTAAACCCTCTTTGCAACAGACTCTGTGAACTCTACAGAATGGAATTTATGAATCTCAGAAGGATCAGTGTCTGAAATGGATGTGGCAGGATTGAACACACATCTTCAGGGAGCCCAGATATTCCAAACTGTATATCTCAGATAATAAGAGATGAGGAGAAATCCAAAGAAATTTCAGGTAGTCTAAATATGACTGCATGGCAGAAACCTGTGCTGAGAGAAAGCAAAGGAAAATTACAGGAAAATTGACCAGAGGGAGAAATGTAAACAGAAGAAAGAGGTTATTAATGACTGGGAATTCATGGATATTTGGATGACCAAAATAATCAATGCTTCTCTTAAAAAGAAGTAATTTTGGCCAGAGATCCAATGAAGTAAAAGCAAAAGCAAGAAAGGAAGGCAAATAAAGTAATAAAAATAATATAAAATATATTCTTTTTAATATAAATAATAATTGGAAAATACTTATAGAAGACAATAAACCTAGAGAACATCAAATCCTAAATAAAAACGTGACTGCAGATTATGGGAAAAGCACTGTATCAGAGTGAAGGACTCCAAAGCCAAGTGCCATACCCTTCCTTCAGTAAACCTGCAAGTGCTTCCTCTGCAAATCGAGACCAGGAAAGAGATTTATGATGACTCCACATATGTATCTAAGAGCTATTACAAGAGAGCATTTCCTTAGTTATGGAATCCTTCCTAGATATGGTTGAGGGAAATAAAGTGTAGTGTAAAGCAGGGGAAAGGCTGTGTCTCTCTCCTGTGACCCACGGGATGGGGATGTATCTTCAAAAGGAGAGTGATGATCCTGGGGGTCTCAAGGAGCCTCAAGACACCAAGAAAACTGTTTGGAGCTTGCATAGTTCAGCAAGCCCTTCTCCCAGCCCAAGCTGCCAGGCTGCTCAGCAGGACTGGAACCAATGCCAGGATCCTTTGGACAAGGTGGAGATTTATTTTCTAATCTTTTAGTTCTGTTTTCCCAGAATTTCCCACGGTACCTTAAGCTAATCTAGCAACACTAAACAAGACCAGTTTTAAGTACTGGGCTTCTGGCAAGTTCATTTTAAAGAAGAGAAGTAAAGCAGCAATTGCTCTCAGAGCTCTCCTTGGTGAAGACTTCTGCCTCAAACATCTCAAACATAAAAGGAATATTTTAGGGATTGGAATTTCTTCGCATGAAATGTTGAGGAATGATAGATCACTTTCCTCAGCAATAAATAGCAGCAGTAATCTTAAGAATAATAAGCAACATTTACCAGATCTAAGTAACTTATATTAAAAGCCTTGGCCCTAAAGGTAAAACCTTTGTCCATTATATTTTTATCAGCAGCACTGTCTGACAAATGACACAAGGTGAAAGTGTAAAACAACAGTGTTAAGGTACTGGACTTCATTATCACAGTGCCTCACCAGGCCAGAGCTACAGAAAATGGACTTGCTATGATTGGAATATTTGGGGAACAGGTAAAATTAAGAATATTAAAACTACATATATTAAAAACAAAATCACATCTAAACCACCTTTCCATTCACCAGAGGTGGCCGGAACACTTCCCATACCTTAAATGCTCTACAATGTTACCAAAACACTCTATAAATTTTTTAGCTGTACTTTTTAGTGATTCATTGCTTCTTAGGTATCCTCTGGCAGTTGTAGCACATTTCAGTTTTATGGGATCACTGGCTGATATGCCTGGAATTTTGCTCTGCAGAAGAATTTATGCACAGCTTCAGTGAAAAATGATAAAATACTGTAATTCTTTCAGATAATATTTTGATGCCACTGTCACTTCCACCTGAGAATGCCAGGTAGATTACTCAGCAGGCAAAGCATTTACCCAGGGACTGATAATAAAACAGCTCGCAACCAGAAGATTGTAATTAATTGGCCATTGAAACAACTCTGTGAAACAGGGCTGGTACCAGCTGCACTGTGCAGGTGATGAATGACAGCTGCCAATCACCCAGGGAGTCCATCCCAGGGTCAGGGAAGAAAGGAAGAAATTCCATTTACAACAGATTACATTGCCAATGTCAACTCTTTAAAAACAAATCAAATGGAGGGAGCATTAATTATTCATTGGGATGAAGGTTTGTGAACTGCCACAAAGAGCCCCACTGGGCTTGGATGAGGAGGAATGACAAATGTGGAAAGACATAAGAGGACAGAGCACACTATAATACAGAAATATTAATTAATAATTCAGATATGGTTTATGTTTAATAGGTTATAAAGCCATTTGGGGTTAATAAACTGACTGACCTTCAGCTTTGCTGTGCAGTAGGCACAAGATGTATTGCTTCTTAAAGAGGAAATGCTCCACCATTGCCTTGGAAATGAACATGTTATTTGGTAACAGTGATTCAGTTTATTGCACATTATCCCCCACATGGAAAAGTGGATAATTAAATAACTATTAAAGCCTGTGTATGCAATCTACTGTAAAAGAAGTCAATATTTGTCTTTCCCTGAGTTCAGGAGATGATCACCTCAGAGAAATTGGGTTTTTTCCTGAGCAGGTCTTCCAGTAATAGCAAGTATAGCATTTCAGTGTTAAATTCTGCTGTCAGAACTGTTGGGGGAACCACGGCACTCATAAAAGTATACCAAGAGTGTGTGGAGACCCATCTGCATGCAAAACTCACTGAAAGTCAGAAATTCTAAGCCCTTAAAGGGAACAGGCTGCAAATCCTAAATTTTCACAAGCAAATGTCCCCAGTGAGGGGGTTTTGGCAGTGATACTGCAAAGCCTGGGCTGAAGTCCT
This sequence comes from Dryoscopus gambensis, assembly GCA_013389985.1. Lineage (NCBI taxonomy): Eukaryota > Metazoa > Chordata > Aves > Passeriformes > Malaconotidae > Dryoscopus > Dryoscopus gambensis. Next base: position 405,093 of record WEIT01003923.1, read on the forward strand.
TTGAATCCACAGGCCCTTTGCAAAGTTGCTGGATGCAAATCTCAAATCCTTTTTCTGTTGTTCTGATGTGTAATAGAGTCAAAATTAGCCCCACCAGCTGTGAAGTCAGCTATTTGGTTGGTAGATTGCTGTTCTGGTTGAAAAGTATTCCCCAAGGAAAGCACCAAGATTTTTCCATAGTGAAGCATCTCTCTGGAAATCTGGGAGCCTGAAAATCCAGAGTTGGGAGCACTGAGAGGAGCACCAGCTCCGAGAGGCCGTTCCTGGAGTGAAGGGCTCGTCCCTTGTCAACAGGTCCCTGCCTTCAGTAGTGACCCAGGTCGTATAAAAACCCATCTGGGGGCATCACCGGCTGCTTAAACGAGCATAATAATACCAAACATTGTTATGTAACCCTTTAAGAAACATTGTGTGATTAAAAGCACAGTTATTTACCCGGTACACCCACGTGCACTCTGCCTTTGTCATTGGATTTCTGCTAAACCAGTTTCTGTACTCATTTAGAATGTTAATTTATGGGTGTCCATTTGCACTGCAAAAACTGAATCTCAGAAAAACATTTTAGCCCGTTGTGCAGATTGGTATTTTTAGCTCAACATGTAGACTCCCTAAATTGTAAAATGCTAACCAGACCACATAGACACTCCAGACATCATATTCTCTTTATTCTATATGTGCTGTACTGTCTCTGTGGGCTCTGCAACATCTTGATGCATAATAATCTATTTAAACCCACACTGACTTATTTCTCTTATCCTATAAACACACACTCTTTAGTCTATTACTCTAAATTATATTCTAGTTTAATGTCTAGAGTTCTTACTTTTCTACAGTTGAATTTATTTCAATAAAGACTGTGAAGCTCAATGAGACATAAGGCATTAATCCGTATTAAATAAACATGCAAGAAATTAAAGATTTATTACTAACCAACTAGATTTACAGTTAAGGAATCAGCACAATCTTGTTATCCATAGACTGCGCTTCCCTGAAATACTAAATTACCTGGTTAATTAAAAAAGCTGGCTGTGATGGTTTTGGCTAAATTTAGGGGAAACGTCCAAGGGGAACGCCTACTAAAAAGGAGATGCCACCCCTCCCCCCTTATCAAGTTCCGGAAAAAAGAAAATTCTCCTCAGACGAAGGTGAAAGAGAAAATGAAACTATTTATTTAACAAACAGTGAGGTTAGGAGTAATAAGAAAATAAGTAACAAAGCCTCCCACTGGGGGAGAGAACCTGAAAGATTTGAAAGTCCTTCTGTGGGTGCAGTTTCCCCTTCTCTCCCGTGACGCTGGAATCGGAGCTGGCCGGCACGGGGTGCGGGGGCCCCCGAAGGGAGGGGAGCTCAGTGGGTCTCTGATGCTCTGATACTTCTGGTGACAGGATTCTGTAACTTAGCAGGCTGGTCTTCCAGGATAGCAGGATGGCCTTCCCAGTAGTTCTCTCAGCTAGTCCTTTCTGGGCTCTTCTCCTCTCTCTTATGTGTTATCTCACCGAGGGGCAGCTGGTCTCTGACCCTTAGTGGAAACACCTGATTTGACACACCTGTAACTCATCCAGGTCAAGTGGGGGCTGAATAATGTGGGATACAGCACAAATCACCCCATGACACTGGCAAAAAGAATTAGTGCTCCAGCATGATTTCTAACATGATATTCAGAACAAAGTTAACCTATAGAGATATATAATTGACTCCTATTTTTTTAACAAAGATTTTGCATATTTGCAAAATACAAGGCTAAGTTTATGATTAAACACTTCTGGTTTCCTATTCCAAAAATTAGGAATAAAATTGAGCCCTTGCCCAGAGAAGGTTTGCTACTGAATTTAAAGGGAAGAAATGAATCTATTTGTCTTCTCTGTATATTAATTGAAACAAGTGAGGTACAAAAAAATGATGATGAGGTACAAAGGAATTTGTCATCCCAGGAGCAAGCCAGGTGTACTTCTGCAGAGATACAGGTGGGTAAAGCATATGGTCTTGTAACCAAATACATGGAGCTCCAGCAATCAATGAAAATACCCATATATCAAACAAATCCGGTGTGTGCAGTGTGGAGTGAACGGGAATATTTCTTCTCAGGTTCCATGGAATCAGTCCCATTCACTGTTAGCTTTGTCAGAAGGCACTGCCAGAATGTGCATGATGAATATCTTGCAATAAAGATTATTTTTTCTCTATTGCTTTTTGTTAAAAAATAGAGGAGGTTAATAGGAGCTGTTTCCTTGGTTTGAATGCATGGGTTGTGTTTCTGCAAAAATGTTAATTGATTTATCATCAGAGCTAAAATATGTAGGAGAGGCACTGTGTCTTAGCTAGGCCTAGATCATTTCCAGCTGTTAATCATGCAGTCTTATTTACACAGGAAGGTTTTATATCTCTCTCTATAGATACAGCTACATAGATACAGATATTTACACAATAAATATGGTATTAAAATGTTAAGCAGGAACAACACACAGTGATACAAACCTATATTCATAACAGAACAGAGGTTGTGTCCACTGAACGTGCAATCCGCATGATCCACAAAAAGGGATACCTAAATCCTTGGATTTATTGAGGACTGTGTGCCAGACTCAAAATTAGGATGTCAGACCTGAGGTCATTCATTCCCTGTCATAAGGTCCATCACCCTGCACTTCTACAGCTCCTTCTGGAGGATGCAGCTTGGGGAAGAGGCTCAAGGTATTACTTAAGGTCAAGAACAAATATAGATTGTCATCCAGAGCCCAAGAGTGGGAAAAGGGCAGGAATATTGAAAGATGACAAGGAAAGTCCTACAGAGGCTTTCAGAGTGGGTTCTGCAGATGCCCCACATCGCTTTGGTCACCCTTAGCCATCCAGCAAATTTCCTTTACAACACAGCTTCTGTTTCAGTGCTGTTATGAAGGGAGATAAGACTGATTTAGACTTTTTTTTTTTCACCATAGGGAATATTTTTTTAAGTTCTGCTACAACTAGTGACAAGTAGGAATTTTTTTTTTTAAGTTCTGAAAATTTATTTTATTGTCTTACATGAAGGCCAGGGGGCTCTTTTCACATTTTCCTAGAAATGATAGAAACTACTGAAAGTGACTGCTGCACTATGGGTTCTTTGTTCAGGCCCAGAACTCAGCTCACCCTTGGTTCCTGCAGAAGAGGCTACCAGACTAAAGAGTGTTTTAAAGACTTTAACTCACAATTGCCAGCAGGAATGGGCTCAGCAGGTTGGAGCAGCAACTGGGCTGTCGCCATCACGTGTCCAGATTCACATCAAGGTGCCAGAGATCCTTTGCATCTCAGAGGAATGGCCCCGCAGGGTTTTGTATTCCTGTGTTTCAGCATATCACCCCCACACTTGCTGTTTTTAGAGATCCTTTAGCCCAGTCCTGTCCCTGACTCGGTGATGTTCAGGAAGGAGCAGACATCCTTTTAAGCTGTTTGCCTCCCTTATTTATTTGATGAATTAGCTCCTGGTGGTGACTGTGTTTTTAGGCTGCCTAACTCTTGATGCCATCTCAAGGATCTCTGGTCTTTAAGTGCATTTCTGAGAGAAATGTTTCCACAGGACAAATCTTTTTCCACTGGACAACCTTTCTTTGCTTCAGATCCAGTCTGAAAAATCCACACTAGTTGTCCAGTGAGGCCATTTGTCCAGCTTCTATATGAACATTTGTGAGGCAATGCATTTGCTTGATTGAAAAGAACCAAAAAGTATAAATACAAAGTATTTAGCTATTTCCTGAGAAAATCTAATTTTCATTGTGACATATTCATGGAAATACACAAAGAAAAGCTGAGTGGTTCTGAAATCTGTAATGCAAAGCACAATCCATTGCTCCAAAAGTGTGTCTTAGCAGCATTTATAAATATATTCCATCCTTATTTTCTCCCCTTTGGAGTTAATACTTGCACAGTTTGCTTGTTTATTATTCACAAATTCAACTACTGGCTGGCTCAGCATTTTGGGGAGTGGCAAAGCCCCCTAGAACTTTCTTGTGCTCTTATCCAGCAGCTTTATCAGTACAATTACTTTTGTTTTGCATGAAAAGCTCTGTGAGGGCAGGGGAAGTGGTGCAGTTGCCCAACAACTGATGTTAAAGCAGAGACTGCTCCTGGCCTACACAAACATGGAAGGCACAGAAAGCTCCCGCTTCCCATCCTCTCCTCTCCTGCTGTCCCAGCACATCCTTGGCCAGATGGTGAAATCCCTGCCTCAGAAAGGAGATCAAATGCCAGCTCAGAGAGCCCTTATGGAGCAATCTACAAACAGAGAAGGAGGCTGTGCCAAGGATCCACCCAAGGGTATGAGGACCACCATCCTGTAAGTGTCTGAGCAAAGCTGCAGAGCAGAACCTTGGCCAGAGATACCCTTGGGATGCACACAGTGCAGAGCAGAGCCTTAAAAGTGCTCTTAGAGTCACATATGAGCTTCCCAAAAGCTCAGTGAGCAGCAGGAACATTAACCAGCCCCTCAGCCCATCACAGCTCTCAAAGGTTACAAAAGCACTGCCTGAGTCGCGGTTAAGACATAATGATTTATAACATATCAATCCCTAGTGGAGTCTCAAAACCTTCCTCTGACAGTTCGTCTCAGAAAACTTTCTTCTAAGATACTTAGATTGAGATTGGGAATCAATTTTACACCTAAAAAATCTCTAAGAGATGCTATCAATAAAACATATTGGTCTGGTAAACGTTGATTTGACCTTTGGAGGTTTGTATAGTTTTCTGTGTCCTTGACTTTAGTTACAGTCTTATTCAACCTTTTTCTCCTGAAAATATTATTTTACATGTGCCTAGCAAGCGCTGTTTGGCTCGCTTTTTCTGAATTTTAATGGGAATTATGCTAGGTTTGTACATTGTCATATCAGTTTTGAACTCATTAGGTGAGGAAACCACATTTATGTCCTCCAACATCCACCTTCCACCTTGCTTCTGAGTAAGAGTTTGGAGTAAGATTGTTTGCAAACACAAAAGTTTCAGAGGTTAAACAAAAACATAACAAAATCCAGGATGGTATTTTGGTCAAGTGTGAACATTATCTTGCAAGCTTTGTATACCAAAATTTGCTCACATGAGTATTCAGGTGCAATTGCCACAACTCTGCACCTGAATATGTTTATGTGCAGGTAGGGGCTTGTAAAAAAGTGCCTGACTTGCTACTTGGTGATATTTTAGCATTAATTCCTTCCTATCACATTAAAAATTGAATAATCAGATAGTTTTCAGAAGTTCCCAGCATTTAATCTGCCTTTGAAAGCTTAACCAAAAGAGATTGTGACATTTCCATTATTTAAGACACAGAGCCCAATTTTGAAGTCCATTGATGTCAACTCTCATTCAACAGGTATTTTATTATGGCCAGAGCCAGCATCCAGTCCTGCTCACTGAATTTGCTTTTTCTTCCATTCCCTCAAATCACTCTGTTAGGAATTGTGCAGTTGTTTGGGATAAACTTGTAGGCTTTTAAATGAGTTCTTGGGAGTTACTGTTATTTTACTGCATCAAACGGATGACACTAAATGCTGCATTAACACAGAACTGGCCAGAGGGATTGTTGTCCACAGGAGGGGTTACCAATTCCTGACCAGCAGGAATGACCCTGGTGAAACACTGAAAAACGTCATCTCAAAAGTACCTTCAAGCACTACAGTGCTAATTATTAATACTTTGATTTTGCATTTATGGCTCTTACACCACCTGCAGAGCTGCCCCAGCCCTGGGCCAGCACAGGGAGGGCCTGGAGCTGCTGCACAGAGCCCAGAGGAGGCACCAGCATGAGCAGAGGGATGGAGCAGCTCTGCTGGGAGCAAAGGCTGGCAGAGCTGGGATGCTTCAGCCTGGAGAGGAGAAGCTCTGGGCTGACCTCAGGGTGGCCTTGCAGGGCCTGAAGGAGCTGCAGGAAAGATGCAGAGAGACAACTGACAAGGGCTGGAGGGCCAGGACCCAGGGAATGGCTTCCCAGTGCCAGAGGGCAGGGCTGGATGGGATCTTGGGCAGGAATTGTTCCCTGGGAGGGTGGGCAGGCCCTGGCCCAGGGTGCCCAGAGCAGCTGTGGCTGCCCCTGGATCCCTGGCAGTGCCCAAGGCCAGGCTGGACACTGGGGCTGGGAGCAGCCTGGGACAGTGGGAGGTGTCCCTGCCCATGGCAGGGGGGGCACGGGCTGGGCTTTAAGGGTCTCCACCAACCTGTCCAGGTTCATTTTACAGCAGTTTAAATGTTGCTTTTTACCTGCTGAAATACTGGACTGATTTTCCCCATCTGGTATTATGTTATGTCCTTATTTTGTTCTCCCTTTCTGTATTAGAAGATTCCTGAAATTTCACCGTATAACCAGACATTGAAGTGGAGCTCCAAGAAAACAATTTCTTCAGCTCATCCCATAGTCCAATGACTACTTCTGTCTTTTATTATGATTTTCTAGAATGTTTGAAATGTGTTTGCTCTTCGTGGGGACACAGAATTCTGCAAAGTAATGACACATCATCAAAATTTCTAAACTTCTCCATATTTTCAAGTAAAGCATCCAGCTTTATAAATGGATCACAATAATTCATGTATTTCACCATCTTCATGAAAATTTACATTACAAAATTTAGAAAATGAATTGAGAGTATATTAATAATTTTTTTTCATATCTTAAGAAGTAACTAAAATTTAACACTTCAAATACAAAGTAATCTTTAAAGATTATTCTTCTTCTTAGCAAATAACTGTAAAAATTATTTCCAACAGTGAAAAATGACCTACCGTGAAATATTAATGAAGAATTTAATACTGTAGCCCATTAAAATACATGACAAAGTTCCCACTAACTTCATCTGAGGTTGGATTTTGTCCTTTGCGAAGAAAGCTCTAGGAGAATGTTGTTACATCAGATAGAAATTATTGATTTTATCTTATCAATTTTATCACTTTGTATTTCTCAAATGAAGACAAAATTCTAACTCTGGTCAAGGGAAATAGAAAGCTGATGGGGTCAGCTGTTAACTCCCACCCTGCCTGTGCAGTATCGTACAGTGAAAACACAGATTCAAACTTTAATTTTCCCAGCAGGTTTATTTACAGAAACCTATAGAGGGTGGACAGTCAGGCCTTCAGAAAAGGGTCCTTCTAACACGATGCTTAAGGCTCTTCTTTGTAAATTTGTAAACTACTGATTGGAGTTTTGCAGATGCAGAATCATGTAGTGGAAAAATGATTGATTTAAAAACCACTGTACCACTGTATTTTCGTACTGTAGAGTTTGTTCTCAAATAATTACTTTGAGACTTGAAATCTTGGGCTGATTTAATCTCTACTGTGCTTATGTGCACTACCACAGACCCTGAACCATTCCAGACTTGCACCAGTATCTCTGAATGTTAAAAGTTAATATATTTGGGTTCTACTAACACCACCAGGGCTCACAGTGTAAGAAATGATGCCATTAAGAGGAAACCCAGTCTCTCAGCCATGTGTAACCAGCCTAGATCCAGCAGTGTGCTGCTGTCACCATCTATTGGTTGGCTCTGGGGGTGTCAAAACCAAACCATTTCCAGAACAGAGCTGAAGCTAATTAGCAAAACTAACAAACACAACAGAAGAATTAATAAGAAACATTGAGCTAATAATCTCAAATTCAGGCCATGAATTGAGAGTGATTTAAAAGTCCATTTAAGTGTACACACAGGAATGAGCAAGAAATATGTCCAGCTCTTTGTGCTTATCAGGAGGGGGATTATTGCACGGGAGCTGAGACATCTGAGACAGAAACAGATCCTTAATCTGGTAACATAAATAAACTCATTTCTGACAATCCATTTCAAGGACTTAATCTAAATTGCCGAGGTAATTAGCCTTGTTTACTGAGGCTTGCCCTATTAACTTTATCTGGCATTCTAAGAAGGCAAAACATTTCCAGTATCAGGAAATACATGATCAAAGTAAATACATTTACCCCCCTACTCTGAGCTGCTGTGTGATGCTGAAGCTATAATAGACAAAAGAATCAGATGTGTATCGAGATGAAAACATTGGCAGGGAAGACCAAGAAGTCTGTGGTCCACTTCAAGGAAGAAACATTTTGTTGAGATCAGCAGCATCCAGCATGGCCAGGACACTGGGACAACCCGGGCAGGATTTGCCTGTGCAGGATGGATGGATGTGGGATGCTGTGTGCACTGCCTACGCCCTGCAGCCTGGCAAATACTGAGCAGCCAGTTCTGAAGGAGTGCAGGCTACTCGTTATATATGTGACAGCAAATACTGCACTTGGCACGGAATTCAGTAGGGTGCTTTCCAAGCTTAAAAGGGCTTTCTGGGACTGTTTCTGACCCCATTCAGTTCAATTCTTTGTAGCATGGCTTCCTTCCAGGAGTTTCAACATGCCATTCATTCAGGGAAATGCACTTTAAGTCAATGGTAGGTTTGCTTGCATAAGAAGTATGAGCTCTCTCTCTAGTACCCATTAATCTTGGGAAGTCAGCTTGTGTGCAATCTATTTTAAAACTACTTTCCAGTAGTCCACTTGCATAGTGCACACGCAGGAGGGGTGATATTTTGTGAGAACTCTGAGACTGGGTTCTCATTGAGAGGGTTGCTTTGTGTTTTGTTGGGGTTTTTTTTCCCCTTTTAAAATTCAGAATTATATTGATGGGAAACTGTACAGTTTTCATCCTATCTTTTTAAGTGAATTTGCTACAAAAATATCCATATAAACACTGTTAAATTGTATTTTTAGATTAATCAGATACAGATAAGAATTAATAGTCTTGACTTGTCAATTATTGATGTGTAAAGAATCCAATATTTCCTGGTTATTGGAGTTTGCTTTGATTTAGAATTTATAAAAGGGTTTCTGTCCCTGAAGGACATTATACCAGAGGACACCTGAGTGAGCAGGAAAGCAGCACAGGAGAGGAAAGTGAGGTTTCAAGAGAACACAATGCATGTGCCCATCATTCCCAACACAGCTTATGGGGCTTCTCTCCATTCATCCCGGAATCTCCTGCTGAATCAGGGGCTGACTGCACACAAAACACCGGGATAACAAAGGGCAGGAAACTCCGTCACACTGACTTGCTCCTGAACACCCAAGGAATGGAAATCATTCCAAATAAAGAGCCAGAGCAGGATGAGCGTAGTGAGCTGAAACACTGGGATCGTTTATGGGAGAAGCAGATTCTTTGTGTGAGAGGCTGTCGGACTCTGGCCCAAACGGTTCAGCCGCTCTGCCTTCCCAAAGGGTGAGAATGAGCACCTCCCATTCCCACCGAGCTCTTGGAAACACCACTGCCCCAGGAGCAGGGCTCCAGCCAGGGGAGGGCTCTGCGGTCCCACCCAAACAATGAACCAAAGTCTGCCTGCTTGCAGATCACTCCTGAGCAGCCAACAGGGCTGGGTTTGTGGGGTAGGAGCATTCACTGGGAATCATTCACTCCGCTCGCCACTTGAAACAAACCTTCTCTTTGTGTAATCGTACTGCGCCCTAATTACTTATGACTGACCAATTATTTAAGTGTTAATACTATATACGGTCAATCTGCCTGCCTTTGGTGTCACACAAGGATTCTCATTTTATGTACTGCACTTCTCCATTTCCCTTAAATGATGCCAAGTAAATTAACATCAAGGTTTCTGCCTGCTAGTTTGCTCAGACGTGTCTTCTTAGATATCTTTTAAACCAGTTCTGACATTTTAATGGGATATAATTATTATAACGAGAAACCCATTATAGAGATGAGATTGAGGTCATATTAGGAAAACATTTCCCCTGTTAGTTATTGTACACACTGAAGTCCATTGTTTGAAAGAGACAAAGATTTCTACAAACCAAAATAAATATAAAATATTTGTGCAAGTAAACCTAAATAAATCTAGTGTGGAAGCATTTCTGTTTATATAGATCTGGTGCAAAACACTTTGTATGTATATTCACAGTGACTTTGAGAAACTCCTAATGCAGTTCTGCAGGTATTCAGTCCTGAGAGGAAAAATGGAGGAGCTCTGAATTCCCCTTTTAATCTATCCTGGGTTCTATTTTGTACATCTGTCAAATCATATAACATTTGTTATGTAATGCAGGCCTATAGAAAGCAGTTTTTATTTCCAGCTGGCACATTTCTGCACTCAAACGCTCAGCCATAATTTAGTTATTTCTTCCCTACATGTGGATTGTTTATTTACTTTACAAACTTGCACAGAAAATGCAACTGTACACTAAACCATTAGTATTCTGTTGGGAAGATTTGTGTTTTGTGTTGGAGGCAGTTCACATTAAACTCAAGGTCTTAATACTCCTTTGAGGCTTCTGAAGCCCCATGGCAACTCTTGAAAAGACTTTTATTTCTTCAGCATATGTAAATTGGATAGGATGAAGTCAATGTGATTTAAAGCTAACATCTCTTCGAGAACTCAGATGAGACAAAGGTTTTATTAAATGAAATAATGGAGGAAATTGAAGTTCCACATTTCAATGTAATATGATCATGAAGATGGAAAATAATATTTAGTGAAATTAAAAGTGCAGGCTTGAAATTTACATCACTCTTAATCTACATCTGTGCTTTTCATTTAATTTATCTGACATGACCCACTCCTTCCAGGGGAATTACAGCACAAGATCTATTGGATATAGGGATATTAGCAAGACCGCATTGGGGTCACACACTGATTTTGGCAACAACCTTTTCACTACATTAATTAGGCAGAGATAATAACAAATTAAAAAAGAAGAGTTCAAGTTTGTGTCTCACGCAGATCCTTGCCTATGCTTATAATTAAGTGCAATATTTATAATCACAAACCCTATACTCTTATTTGAGAAAGCTCAGAAGGGAAAAAAATATAGTTTTCATAAAGTTTTAATCTGAAAAATAGACTTGGCTTCAAACTATTTCTGTTTCAAAAGTGAGCCCACTTAACATTTACTGCGATATCTAATTTAAATGGCACTACATTAGGGCTTAACAAGGTATTCCTGTTTGTCAAGAGCTGATCTATGACCTGTGCCAGGTTATTTGTGTCATAAAATTCTTTCATCTTGTACATTCATAATTAATTGTTCAGAGTTCAAAATACTGCATTACGTGATAAAGTGTTTTATTTTTCCAATTTGAAAAGTCAAGGGAAGAGAGGGGAAAAGTAATGCTAAACTCGCTTACAGCTATTTCAGCATTAATTAATAATTTTCAAGGGAGGTGGGAACACTGAGAGTGCAACCACCACGAATGCCAGACAAGGAACTTTCATTCTTGTAGTCTTTTCGACTGTGAGAGGTACGAACACACAGCACTGGATCAGAGGGTTAAGAACTCCAGTTTGTGCCTTTTTAACCCTCCCAGGCCATTTTTACATCTCCATTCTATCAGCAGATGTGGGAAATTTCAGTGGATTGGAGAAAATTACATAAAAAGGCTCCTCCTTACACAGACTCTGCCTCATCCAGGACAATATCAAACTAGGGATTGCAGCACCACATCGTCAATACAAACCTGCAGTTCTGGAGCAGGTTTAAAAAATATGGCCTTCAGTATTTAATGTATAAGAACAGCATTTATATTTACTTTTAGGTGAGCTTTTATTTAAGAAGTATGAAGTGGAATCAGGTGCAGAACTTTGACATTAAAAAAAACAACCTAGGATGAACTAGAACTTGCTCAGTAAGAGGGACTCTGCTCCAAGCATAACGTCATTTTTTTGATGCACATGAACTACCCTTCCAGGTATGATCATTTAAATAATGGAAAACAGTGCTTAGAGTAACTTAAATCTATCCTGCCTTTTCAAGAATCCAATCAGGTCACTTGAATTCTTTGGATCATCTCACTGCCTTCTGGGGAGATTAAATGGCAGGGCTTCCTTTCTGAGAATGCTTTGGTGTGTGATATTCGATTCAGATTTCCATTTACCCAATTGTTTTCTTCCTTCATATTGGACAAAACAGGTACCATCTCTTCAGATTTATCTTCTTTGCATCAGTTACTGACAAACCACAGCAGGAATTTATCGTAGAAGATAAATTAATCCTTCCAAAACAGCAACAACTTTTCCCCTCTGTTGAGAATGAAGAAAATAACTCTTGTGATTTTTTAAATTTTTTTTTAAATTTTATTGTTGCTTTTTATTCCCTGCATAGGTTTGAATAAGCTAGAATGAAACAAGATAATTCTGTCTCTTAACATTCTTTCTTCCCATGGACAAAGGAACAATTCCAGATTATTTGCACCAGGTCATTTCAAAAAAATGTTTATGTCTCATACTTGAATGGCATGGGAGGACAGAATGCTTGGAACAGTGGGAGAAATCAAAGCATTGGGTTAATCGTTCCTAATGTAGAAAGGGCTAGACTTGGCTCAGCTCATCACAACTGGTTCTGAAAATGAATGGAATCAAGCCCAGCAGTGCTGCTGCTTATAAAGTGCTATGAAAATATCTCAGAAGCACAGAATGGTTTGGGTTAGAAGGGGCCTTAAAGCCCATCCAGTGCCCCCCCTGCCTTGGCAGGGACACCTCCCACTGTCCCAGGCTGCTCCCAGCCCCAGTGTCCAGCCTGGCCTTGGGCACTGCCAGGGATCCAGGGGCAGCCCCAGCTGCTCTGGGCAAATATATAGAATGTATAAAATATACAAAATATATAAAAGAGTTTTTTAAAATAGTCACAGTCTAAATGATGATCCTGAGCCTTCACATAGGAAAGGAGAAATGGAAAAATCCAGAACTCTGACATCACCAGGCCTCAAAAGCATAACGAATTCCTCTACAAAGCTGTACTGTATTATGGAGAGTGCCATTTTTTTTTAAGGTTATTAGGATTTGTTAAATTTTTTTTAAAGCTTACAGGTCATTTTCCATTTAAAATGGAAATGGATGTATTTTAATTAAACACTCCTCAAATTATGGGGCATGAAGCCCCCCATAGAGCATAAAAATTTTCCTTTTTTAAAATTTTTGGTTGGTTGGTTTTGAATATTAAACAATTGTGAGGTCACTTAAGCATTGTATACAGTTGTCAAACTGTGCAATTTTTACAATAAAATGATCTTTACTTTTCAAAACAGCAGAAAGTTGCAACTTTCTATTCCTATCAAAATCCTCTTATTCCATTTTTCTGCAGTTTATTTTGTGGGTTTGGTAAATCATTCCCAGGTGTGCTGGCTGTAATCACTTTGCCTGATATCCACACTATTTCCCCTTAAAATTTAATGTGTGATGGTTGAGGACAAGTGTGAAGAGTACAAACAGCACAGAGAAATAGGAACACATATTTGAAGACAGTTAAAGAGATTATTTCCTTATCATGACAGCAAAATGGCTTTATGTATTGTACATTCATCATCATTCTGTAAGTTCAGAATGCCATTTTTCCCTTCTCCAGAGCACATATATTTTACATTGATTCCTGGTTCCCATGTCCCAACACAATGGATTTTAACACTGAAACAAAAATCAACACTATGCTTGTGAGATGGGGTGATTTTCTGTGAGCTGCTCTTATGTGTGTATGGCTGAGGTAAATCTGACTGCTCACCTACAGAGATGAGGGTGCTTTGGATAAAACAATGTTCTTCAAAGTGCACTATCCTTACATAATGAATTTTTTACCGTTGTTTATATTGATCCCTTGGCCATTTCATTGTCTGACAACAAATACTTCTTTCCCAGAGCCACAACTCTTAAATATTTGATAGAACAAAAAGAGTTGTCCTGTTAAGTAGGTTCAGCCAAGTACTGACAGAATTCTGCTCTGCTGTGCAGATCAAAGGGAAAACAAGAAAAAAACCCAGAATCCCAGAATCACTGAGGCTGGAAAAGCCCTCCCAGCCCATCGAGCCCAACCTGTGCCCAGTG
>WEIT01003923.1:419081-461374 GCA_013389985.1 Dryoscopus gambensis
GTTCCCTGCCCTGGACAAGCTCCAGGCCCTCAGGGTCTCTCTGGCCATGATGGCCCAGAACTGGACACTGCTCTTGAGGTCCCTCAGCAGAGCCAGCACAGGGTATCCTGGTCCTTAGGGCCACAATGTGGCTGGGACAGGCCAGGTGCTATGGGCTTTCTTGGCCATGTGGCCACATGCTGGCTCTGTCAGCCCCTCACGTCACCAGCACCCCCAAGCCTTTCCCACCAGCAGCTTTCCAGCCCCTCTGCCCCAGCCTGGAGCATTCATGGGGTTGTTGTGACCCCAGGGCAGGACCTGGCACATGTCCCTGTTGTCCCTCACACCACTGGCCTCAGCCCATGGATCCAGCCTGTCCAGATCCCTCTGCAGAGCCCTCCTGCCCTCCAGAAGATCCACACTCCTGCCCAAATACTTCAGGAATATTTCAGCATGCTATGCCAAGGCTGTCTTTTCAGTTTCCCTTTTGCAACTTCACTTCCTTGCCATTACCCATGTCTAGGAGCAGCAGGCCGATATCCCACATCTGCCATTCAGACAGGAATGAGTAGGACATGAAGGATTACCATGAAATTCTCACCATAAAGTCAATAGTCTAAGCCTTGAGCAAGGCCAGAGTTGAAGTGTTGCTGGTAGATTTATGCCTTGATCCAGCTGAAATAATAGTTTTCTGAGGCTGAGAGAAATTAGGGAACTTCATTAAAGCTGCCATCATGGACAAATTTTGCAACGAAGGCTGCGCACTTGATGGATGATGCTGTGTGCTTAAGTGCACTGTCTGATTTAGAGTTCAAACCTTTTGTAGTACACTCCATGAAGATAAAATATTTCGTGCCACTGTGTTTTGGGCTCTATATTTTTGACAATATGTTTCATGCCTCATTTGCCACCAAAGTAATGAGATTTTATTCAGTGTTCAAAGACTGACTTCCCATTTTTCATGGCAAAAACCCAAATGGGTTATTTTTCTACACTAGTGTACTGCTAGTTCATTGAAGCCCTGAGGTATATGTGGACCTTGAGGCAGCCAAAGTGTAAAACATTGATTTCACAACACAGAGAAGACAAGAAGCAAAAACTCTGATCAATGGTTGGAGCTGCCCATTGGTTCCAAGGATATGGTCTTCCATTTACACTTTTTCCAGAATATCAGCGTGCACTGACACAATAGAAATCTTACCAGAAAACAACGTCTTGCATATCCAAATATAAAAATATAGATCATGGACCATTTGTTAAGTGTTAAATTATTTTTCTCTCCCAACTCTAGTTCTGCTTTCCCTAAGACATCCAGAAAAATATGGATTGTGAAATAACCCAGAAAGCATTGCATGAAACATTGATGATAATTTCCCTCCTTTTTCATAGAATAAATTATACCTCAAAAAATTCTTCTGCTGAGTATTGAAATCAATGCACTGTGTACCCATATGTTCTGTCAAAAGACACAGCAGTCTTTTATTTGCAGAAATGAAAGATAGAGAGGGGATTTTCTGACACTTTTACACCTCTTACCATGCAAACCGTAGCATGGTCTTTTACAATGCACACATATAGTCCTACAACTAAATTCTGAATATAAAGATAAGAGGAGAGCAAACACAGTGGGAAAATCATAGTTAAAAGACTGGAATGGCCTTTAATCCATCAGGCTTGCCTTCAAGTGGTTAACAAGAAGTTTACCCACACTGTAACCAACTGTTTAAATTGTTAATTTGAACAGGTATGGAGAGAAATGCTAGCTGGAGTAAAAACAGTAAAGAACAAGGTGAAAATCCAGCTCTGTGCTGTAGCCAGGCTGGCCATTACTGAATAGTCTGACTTAAAGCTGCTCTTTAACCACTTTATGCTGTACAGAGCCAGAAAAAGCACTAGAGACACAAGAGATTTATGAGATGCTTTTAAAAAAATACGTTAAAATAATAATAGTTGATTGCATGAGCTGCCTTTTGTACACTATGAAGTATAAAGCAGTATTAGAAAAAAGGAACTGCCTGGTTTCAAAAGGAAGGTGTGAGCACTGTGGAGAGCTCTAACACTTCAAGAAAAGTGAAGTGTCTTAATAATTGTTAAAAAAGACTAAATACTGCAAGCTCAAATAAATTTGCAGCCATCAATTGTAAAAAAGAATGTTTTTAAATTTAAGAAAAGTTTTAATGGTAGTTCCAGTGTTTCTGCCTCCTCAACCCACATTTCCATGGCCAAACCTCAAGCACAGATATTGATCATATGCCACAACCTTACTATTATAGGGCTTTTTGCAGCATGCAACACACAATATCTAAGGGTCACTTTTGCACCCCAATTTCTCCCCATTCCAGAACTGGGTGTGATAAACTCCCTGCATAAGAAAGACTCTGCATCTACAAGGAGTAAAATCACAACCTGATCTGAGGGCACACCATGGTGACATTGATTTTGGAGGCTAAAAGATTTTTCTAGAGCACTTCCCTTCTGCACAGCTGTGCAGGAACAACACGGTATTGCTTTCTCCTGACTATTCAGGATGTAAGGGTGTGCAGGACTCCAGGACAAAACAAGAGGGGATACTAGAATTAACAACCAAACTGGTGCCTGAGCTGCAGCTGAACGCTGTGGAATTGGATTTGTAGCACGTTCCCTGTTCTCATTCAGTCACAGGCACCATTCCCCCATGTCCCACTGCAGCAGTGCACTGTAAGCTGGATATAGGGATAGGATCCTAGAGTGGCGGAGGATAACACAGAATAAGACTATGGAGCTGTCTAGCCTCTCCCAGCCATTCTGGCATAACTTGTGCCCATCTGTTCCCTTTCATGCTGCAGTCCAGAGGGAAGCAGATGGGACCTACTCTGCTCTCTTCTTCTGAAACTCATATTCATTATAGCCTAATTTTTAAAATGACAGTCTTGCTGTCAGCAATGCTGCTCAACCAATTTTTTTCCTCTCTATAGAAGCAAAAATAAACTTTACAATAATAGGCTTTGCCCGTAAGGGTCAAAACATTAAAGAGACACTAAGAAGTGAACCATCTTCTCATCCCTGGAAGCAATCTTGTTTCCTTTCCAAGCCTAGGACTGGATCTGGGCATGACTCCCTAACATGTGGTGTGGCTGATGCTCCTCTGATATTTTTCAGCAAAGACGGAGGAGTGAATGTTTTTTCTCCCGTGTCAGGAACTGCTGCCTGTTGCACTGGCTGCCAGATCGCCAGCTCTGCTCCCTCCCAGCGTTCTGCTCTCAGGGAAGCACTGTCTCAAACACTTGGCTATTCCACCAGGACTTGTGTTTAATAAGTTTTTAATAGATTTTGCTTTTCCAACATCATTAAAAGACTCCACAGAAAAAGCACTGGATGGAGAAACAGTGACGTTTTCTGCTTGTGGGTGTGGGTCTAGGCCTATATTTTAAATGAATTCCATTCCATTTAATGATAAATTTCTGCACGGTCTGAGTGTATAATGCCCCCATCCTCTTTGTCCCTGAACTAAGCATATAGCAAGTCTCTCCTGCCACTTTAATTAGCAGTTTTCCACCCTATTTTTCAGGTATTTTCTTCTTTTGTTTGGCTAGAAAGAAGATAATACCATCAGCTATTCTTTTCCTCCTGTGCTTTTACTCGAGGAAATAATTTATTATTAAAAATTTTGCAAACAGAAAATACTCAAATCTGATGACTGCCACTATTTATTGGAACGCATCTGAACATAAGTATCTATGAAAAGTTTGACACTTGGTTTTTCCTTCTCTTATGCTGTGGAAATGTGCTGATTCAGGCATAGGTAATTGCCCATTAAAATGGATTTGGGGGTCCTGTGTCTGATCAGTTCCCGTTCTACCACTGTCCTGTGGCACTTACATCTCAAGGAGCCAACAGCACCTTCTCGTTGATCATTCCTATACAGGTCAACATGAAATAAATGAAAACAAATCATGATGGAAGAGATGCACAACAGACAAGTGTTCACCCTTCTCTGTTCACCCTTCTCCTGTTACCTTGAGGCCGTAACAGGGAATATGTGGCTGTGAATGAATAGAATTTTCCTTCTGTGCTCATCCCTGTGTGACTGGGGAGCTGTGGAACAGGAGAACAGGACATAAATAGGTAACAAGGATAAACAGGGAGAAACGCTAGCAGACAGTCAGAAGTGCAGCTCATTAGCAAAGCTCCCACGACTTCCCTGTGCATCGCCTCAATCCGACCTACAGCCACGACACCTTTTTCACACTGCTGCATCTTAAGCATCAGCCCTGCTGATTAATTCCTTTGTGTTGTCCTGACATATTTTCCTAGCCTGGTATTTTTTAAGTGGGTGAAAAAACCAAAATATGAAGAAGTCCAGAGTGACACAATCCCAGAATCCTGCCCTTTGTCTCCTCGCAATGGAATACAAAAGCATGTTGCAAATTATAGGTCTTCTCTTTGTGCTTTTTTTTCCTTATGAATTTGACCTCAGGTTCAGAACATGTCTGTATGCCTTCTGGTAAC
The DNA here is from genome assembly GCA_013389985.1 of Dryoscopus gambensis. Classification (NCBI taxonomy): domain Eukaryota; kingdom Metazoa; phylum Chordata; class Aves; order Passeriformes; family Malaconotidae; genus Dryoscopus; species Dryoscopus gambensis. The sequence goes on from WEIT01003923.1 coordinate 423,549, forward strand.
CTTGACTATTATCTAGGAGTATGCAGAATCTTAAACATTCCTCATTCCCCCAAGTAAGCTGGCAAACATTGCAGTCTGTTCCATATACATGAGGCACTGCGTGTAGTGCTGATGAATCGGGCACACACAGCCCCGCTCTTGCCAACAGGCAGCAGTGGTTATCGCTTCCCTTCCACACTGCTTAAGTAAATTATTTATTACGGGTTCAATTGAATTTTAAAATGCAAAAAAATATATTAGTTGCCTTAAGTGGAGACTCTAATTTAATTGGGTTTTCTCCCACTAAATGTTTAAGGTATTTAAATGTAAGGGATTGAAAAGAACATTGAGGAAGTATTTAAAAATAAAGCAGTGATACAGCACACGGTTTGTTGCTGGAGTGGAAAGATCCTAATTTACAACATGTGATCATGCAGCACATGCAATTAGAGCATATCTAATACATATCCATATTTTGTTTTGTATAATATATTTAGCTTCTCAAATAAATGAGAAGTGTGTTCAGAGCTCCTGCAGAATTCTCCTGTCCAACTGCACTATCAGTTCTCTCATCCTCTCTCTTTCTCTTCAGGGTTATAAATCTTTGTTCCTCTTTGAAGATGTTGCATTAATATTTAATTGGAAAACTTCATAAAATGTTAGAAAAATATTACACCAAACACAGAGTAATGCCCAAGAGAGTAAACAGCAGGATTTGTGTTATGTAGTTTAGCTGTGCATTTGCATTTCCTTCTAATATCACTGACCTACTAAAAGAAATTGCTCTCATTCTCACTGTATACAGGAAATGTGGTTTTGTCTAAGGAAATTAAACCCATGGAAAAGATCCATCTAAGTTCCCATGTACTTTGGCCTTTTTGGGATGGATAATTCAAAGTTGTGGGCTTGTTTTCAGCCATTAAAAAAAGCATTATTAAGTAACTCTCAGCAATTTGGGATACATTTCACTGTGCACAACTCTTCCTTTTGATTTAATATCTCTTATTTTTTTACACCAGTGCTCTGTAACTCTGACATTAAAGCCATTCAAGTACTGAAGACTAAGCCCTAGATTAACCTGAAATGATTTGATTTATTTATGAAAGAGGAGTATCACTGAGAAGAACAAATAACTCAAAAGATTCACTTTGAGATGAGCAAATTTAAGGTCTATTCATGTGTAGCTTTTAATGTGTGCAATTCATGAATTAAAAACACTTATGTTACATAGAGGCAGAGAGAATATGTTGCATTTATTAGTGTGTTAAATTTAATCATTAATAAACCCAGTATTCAGACTTTTGTTTTTATTTTAAAAACACATGGTGTCAAGCATCACATTTTTAAATACTTAGGCTAAAAAATCTGCTTATGTATCCAACTGCTTGAATTTTAATGCCCATATTAAGGATTTCATAAAATCAAACCAAACATCTGCGCACAGAATTCGCCTCTCAGTGAAAATGTGGAACCCATGTCAAACCAGTGCCAGTTTTGTGTAACACGTGAAGAGTCAGTCTTTAACACCAGGCAATCACTTCCCCAGCCAACACTGTTTTTTCCTGATTTTGCAATCACTCAGATGTGACTCCAGAATTAACATCTGTGTCTGTGCAGTTTGAGCTTTTCCAAACACAGGCCTTGCACTGATGTCTCAAGTGAGAGCCTGCTCCATATCCCGAGTCCCACATGAGTACTTGTTCCAATTTTGAAAGTCCAAGCTGTATCTCTCTTTCAAAAGAACTCTGTATTTGGGACAAGTACAGAATCTGTGCAGATCCACTTTGGCTTAGAAGGAACATTTTATCTTTTATCTTAACATTTCTTATTCTCTGCAGAGTAAGTGAATATGAAGTTTCACTTTTGCATGTACAAATTTCTCTCTCAGACCAGAGCAGACTGAGAGAATAAATTCATCCCCTCCAATTCCCTTTGTCCAGTTTTTCTGCAATACTGTCCAATATAAATTGCCTCATAAAATCTTTTTGTCAATTTTTGTTTTAGAGTGCATTTCACCCTTGTACTGAGGAAAGCCTTTAGATTTACTGAACAACAGCCACTATTTTGAAACTCAGTAACAATAGATATACTTCACTAGGAACTGAATTTGAGTACCTAGAATCCTCCCTAAAATCAACATTCTTTCAAGTTGGAACACAGCAGTCAAGGCATTAAAAATATAATTACTACATTTCAAAGACTATGGCTGCACTTCATTTTTTTTTTTTTTAATTTCTCCTACTGCAGTACAGGGGTTTGAAAAATACCTTAAAATTAAAGGTACTTTTAAAGAAAAAAGTCCAGCCATTCAAAGGGTAGTCAAAGCATTTCTCTTTAATAATAGTATAATTTCTTGTTGAGCCTTTAGTTTTCCTTTATTTTGGTGTCTCTTTCCAATAGTTGCTTTTCCTAGTCTTTTATTCATTTTTCTATTTTCTTCCCTCAGCAGCCATCAAAGATGTTGTGAAATTGTGCTTTTGCAAACTACCTGTAACTGGTAGGAAGGAAGAAAGATTTTCTGTGTTTAAAGAGCACCAGTTGATAGAAGACTGTCAGAAAACGGAAGAAATCTGCTTTCTCCTGTTCCTGGTTTTGAGCTGCTCTAAATTTTTCTCCTTTGCCATGTAAGTTACATTAATGTACAAGCCGCTTCTGAATTTGGACTGTCATTTTTTTCCATGATCCTTGTTTAAAGGTTCAAACAAATCAGAAGGTGAACCTGTCCTCCTACAGTTCCCAAGCTTTTGATTCTGTAATTCAAGTTGCCTCACTGGCACACTCCCGAATTTTGTTCCTGCTGTTGCAGCAATTCATTGCTGTGATACATTATTAACAGACTTCCTTGATGCTGACTTTTTTTTTTTTACCAAATTTTAGCATCCAGTGTGTCATGCTCATCAGATCAAAGATCTCTGACCACAATGTCCATGTGCCATTAAAGTCATATATATGAAGAAAAACTTCAAGGAATTCTGAAATCACTAACAAATGGGTAATAAACNATGGAGAATTCCATTGCCTCCTGGGGACAGAGCAGGGAAGATTCAGGTCTGCTACAAATGTGTGCCTACATAGTTACAGATAAAGAGGGAAGAGCCCTTCAGTCAGGTCTTCACAGAACCCCAGAATCATAAAGGATCATCCAGTGCCACCCCTGCCATGGGCAGGGACACCTCCCACTGTCCCAGGCTGCTCCCAGCCCCAGTGTCCAGCCTGGCCTTGGGCACTGCCAGGGATCCAGGGGCAGCCACAGCTGCTCTGGGCACCCTGGGCCAGGGCCTGCCCACCCTCCCAGGGAACAATTCCTGCCCAAGATCCCATCCAGCCCTGCCCTCTGGCACTGGGAAGCCATTCCCTGGGTCCTGGCCCTCAGTCCCTGAGGAATTGTCCCTCTCTGGTTTCCCTGCAGCCCCTGGAAGGAGCTGTGAGCTCTCCACACAAGCTTCTCCTCTCCAGGCTGAGCAGCCCCAGCTCTCCCAGCCTGGCTCACAGGGAGGGGCTCCAGTCCCCTCAGCACCTCCGTGGCCTCCTCTGGGCTCGCTCCGACAGTTCCATGCCCTCCTTGTGTTGGGGGACCAGAACTGCTCACATCGTTCCACGTGGGGACTCAGAAGAGCAGAGCAGAGAGGGAGAATCCCCTCCCTCAGCTGCTGGCCATGCCAAGCCTTTCCCAGTCAGACATTTGGAAGTCTGGCCCTTCCCTCACACAACTGAAGGTACTTCACTTTTGTTGTCAATGACTTCATTGCATCTGAGCCATCGGAGTATGTGCAAAATGTCATTTATGAACTGGATCTCCCCTTATCCACATTTTACTTATCCTTGTTTACACTTTGAGGATTAGGGAGACTTTTTAATCTTTTTCAAAGGATGTAGGATACAAAATGGTTGCTCTAGACATGAAAAGATTGATGACAAAAGCTCCAAAGAAAAGGCATTTTTACTTGATGATGCTTTCTTTTTGCTGGCTTGTAGGTATAAAAAAAATCACTTCTAATTAAGATGATCTTCTCTATAGTGCCAAAATGAAATTCAACATTACTTCGTTTTGGAAACAATGAAAAAGAAAAGTGTTTTTATTGAGAAGATGCTCCTGGGATTTTCTGGTGGCCATTAGTTGAAATTAAAGAGAATTCTCAGCAGTTTCCTGACTTTTCCCAAAGCCACTATCATTGCTGAACAACCAGACAGCTGTCTGAGACCTCCCTGACAAGCACAATTCCAGTACTTTGCTGTTCTGCTTGTCAGAAATCAACACATGTGCTCAAAGAATCAGCATTTGAGATGAAAAAAACCTGTTGTCTTGGAAAATCTCCAACCAGTCCTACTGATAACAATTTTAAGAGCAGAGCATGATTTCCCTGTACAGCTGTCAGAAAACAGGTTTTGCTATAATGGTTCAACAGGCAACTGTCTTTTTCTGAGAGCCCAGCTGACAAAAACGTGGGTTTGAGTTCATGTTTTGTTTGAGAAACTATGCTGCACACATTTGATAGAAATTCTGTAAGTGCTGATCGGATGTTACCCCAAACATGAATATTATGTTGAAATTTCAGATTCATAAAAATGAGTTCATGTTCCTGTGATTCCCCTGAAAATCCAAATTCTGCCTGAAGCTGAGTGTGTTTGGCTTGGTTAGGGCAGCTGGGTGTTCCAGATCATATACCTAAGAAGGATAAACTAAGATGCACTGTGTATGAAGACATTTAATTTAAAAAAAAAAAACACCTTTTCTTATCTTAGAATTCCAGCTGAATACACTAAACTTCAGAGGAATTTGGAAAAGCTCTGGAGAAAAAACATCTCTGTGCACTTATCTTAACTGACAATGCTGTTGCAGCATTGCTGTAACTTCTCACAGTTAGAAGCAATTTCAGTTTTGCAAGCATGAACCAATTTTATTCAAACACCTCACAGAATATAAAAAATTATAGCCAAGACACTACTAACACCACATCAAGTAATTATCTGCATTGCAACTAGTGGGAATCACTATTCAGTGTTTATTTATGCCTTTTACTATCAGTAAATTTTAGTAACTCACTCAAAAGGTTTAAAAGCCTGTTCTCTTCACCATTTCCATACTCATTTACTGTTCAGTAACTGTAATTTCTCAAACATTTAAAACCTGAAGATAAAAACAGAAATACAAACAGAAACTCTGATCAAAACAACTGAAATTCTGTAAAAGAAAGAAGTTAAGGACTCTATGACAGAGCAGTACTGTAGGGAGAAGGGCAAGTAAAAGAGGAGAGAGAAGGAAGAGGAAAAGGGATGAAATGTTCAGTGCCACTGGCCTGGAGATGATACAGGAGCTGTTGTAAGATCACAGGGCTCCATCCTGTTGGCTTGAATCATTTACTCTGATCCATACGTTACACCAATAAAAACTGAGTTGAATTACAGAATGCTCCTCACATTTGGAAAGTCTGAGTAGTGTTCAAGGCGCTCAAGCTTTGCTTACTGGTTTATGAAATCACCAAATCCCTTTACTGGCATTATAGACCCATAGCTCACAGCTGCCTGCTATTTATTCTGAGTATAATCTCTCTATTTTCTGGAACTTATAAAGTGCATATGAAAGGTTCCCCAAGGGACAAAACTCAGTATAAAACAAACCTCAAGCCTTGAGTGATTTATTCACAAAATGATTTATAAAAGAAGAAAGCCACTGCTACTAGTCTTGGCCTTGTTCAAACTGTAACAGAGTCAAAGCATGAATAGTTCATAGCAGTTCTCTAACTATTTGGGCTCCTGGAAATCGAACAAGAGTAAATACCCCACACTTATATGGTCATCCCAAAAGGATCCAAAAGTCCTTTAAGGAAATTATGGTCTAAATTCCTCAGTGAGAAACATATCCTTAATGGAAACATGTGCTTAGAACCTGTTAGAAATAAGGACATAAAGAAGGTCATTATTGCTAATGGGAATCTCTTTGGTCTGTGTTAATAAATTTGTAACTAATTACTTTTCTTTTTAAAAATGTTTTTTTACAACTCACAAAATGCAAAGCAGACCATAACTCATGTGCTCTATATTTTCTTTGCTTCATAGCAGTTTTCGACAAATATCTGCAGGGAGGGCTCCGGGCAGGGCCCGGGCTCTGCTCCCCGGCCCAGCGATGGCCCCAGAGGAACGGGCAGGGGCTGAGCCCAGGCAGCTCCCCCTGCACAGGAGGCAGAACTTGTGCCCCGGGCAGTGCCCAGCCCCGAGCAGGTTGTGCCCAGAGGCTGTGCAGGCTCCTCCCTGGGGATATTGCAGAGCCACACGGACACACTGCTGTGCCCCGTGCCCTGGGCTGGCCCTGCTGGAGCAGGGAGGTGGCACCAGAGGAGCCCTGGGGGCCCTCCAGCCTCACCCAGCCTGGGGTTCTTCACAGCAGATAATGAAATAAGTAAACTCAGAACTGTGCCTCCACACAGATCATTATAAATTCAGTGCACTGCCCAGCAGGGGCTCTTGGGAAGAGGAACTGTGCACTTTCCTACCAACTTCCCCAAATAAAGGGCTCCTGGAAATACCCACAATAAGAACCATTCTGGTAAACTGACTTTCCTCTGTTCTTGAACCCCAACCAACAAATGAGCTCAACAGTTAACTGTATTGAGAAGGAAATGAGAAAAGTGAGACATTTAGTCCTCAAAGGCAAGAGCTAAAAGTTTATAAATCACAAACCTAGAGAGACAGAATCTGATTCGGTATGAATACACCGAGTTTATCCCACCAGCCTTGCCTTCTTTAGTGAGAATTCTCTTCGGGTAAAGAAGGTTGCTTGCATTAGGCTGAACTTTCAAAGGAGTCTAAATAAGTCAGGTAAGATTCACATATAAATTAATGTTCCTTTCTATTCAGGGACAGTCTGCAGTCATTTAGTGTAAATAAGAACAAAATCCTTAATCTTTCAGTGGGAGAAAAAATAACTCAAGTTCCTTTGAAAATCCAAGCTTAAGCTCTCAAGAGGAGAACAGAGCATAAATAATACCAAGTTTCTTTATCAGAGCTCTTTCATCCATCAAACACCTGGAATCCTACACCATGCAGAGGTACCAAATAAGAGGGTTTGCACTTTAGGGTTAGAATAATGCAGGCACATTTTGTACAGCCAGCCAGAAATCTCATTATTAACTTTTTGACAACAGTGGATGTGTCTGTGTTTCATACTCAGGTAAATGTGCTCAATTCATATGGTTATTGCAGACCTCCACTATACATCCATATAATTACACATGGGGATTTGCAGCTTGATGCATAAATTTGCTGAATATTCAACGAAGATTCATTTATTCAACAGTTCTTTTAAAATTTATTTTAAAATATAGATTGAAAGACTGGCTGACCTGGTAAGAAACATTTTACATAGTGAAATATAAAGATTTTATAAAGTATTCTTATTTTTTTTTAACAAAATAGCTCTGAAAATCCATTGATTTTTTCTTTTTTCATAGAGTATAATAATTATGGCTATGACTCATACAAATCAACCTTTCAGATATCTTGTCATAAAATAAAGGTTATGTCACAGAAAATAATAAAAGAATTTCTTTAAGAATATAAATGGTAACTTCCATTAGTTTTGCTTTTTAAACACTTAGAACTTATTATTAAAGTTAATTTCTGGTGACTGCTTTTGAAACCACAAGCGTAAAGGAGCTGTAGCATATGGCTCCTGCTCCACACAGAAGGTCTTTATGACACACTCTAAAATGTTTATGGCACTGCTGGAATTTCATCAGAGTTACCAATCAGTGGTGTAAGAAACGGGCTGCAGTGTTCACCACCCTTTCACAACGCTGCCTCCTCCTACTTGGAATGACTCTGATCTTAATCAAAGGGAAAGAGAATGCAGAAGGAAGTGTCGTGCAATCCAAATTTAATATTCTGTTCATCATCAATTAGACTTGAGAATAAATTACTCTCTTAACCAAGAAATTACCATACAAAGCTGCACAGTCTCTGGCACTAGAAATCTTTATCATATAATTATGAGGAAATATTGTGTTTAATTAGCCTTAATTTAGATGGTTGTTGCCAGAGTTCAGATGAAAAAAGGCAAAGGGATGTTGATAAGTCCATCTGCTACCACAGCTATTTGAGTCTTCCAAGTTTTGCCTCATACTTGTGTTCAAAGGGAGTGGCATACTATGAGGGGAGCTCTTGGATGAACCAGTAAATAAATAACTCAGTCTAAACTCTAATCAATGCATGAGGTTTGACACAAAGGCCTAAACAGAAGCAATAAATTTATCACTGTCACCTCTATATTCCCATCAGATTACTGTGACAATAGAATTTTATTACCTTTATTTTAGGGACTATAATTTAAATGAGTGCCTGCAACCAAATCAACCCTTATTTACCTGCTGCAATTTCATCATAGATTTTTAGCACACATATGAACATGTATCAGAGTGTGAAGCAACATTTTTGAATCAGGTACTTGAAAATATAATTTAAGTAAAATGGCTGTATTTTGGAAAGTAACCCTTATTAAAAGACATCTAGAAAAAGAAAGGTGTGGAGATAAACCCAGAGGCAGATGAAAGGCATCATTTCCCCTCCCTCAGTGCCGAAGGACTCATTTTTTCAGTCTAGATGAAGGTAATCTCAACTATTCCTTAGCATGGTTGGACTTGATGATCTTAAGCATCTTTGCCAGCCTGATGATTCCATGATTCTGTGATTCTAAGGCTGTGCAGGTAAATTTGGAGGGTTGAAAGGGATGGGAGTGTGGCCACAGACACCTGGATCAAGAATCGCGTACACATTTTTAACTGTTCTTGGCAAGAGTTTCCTGCAGCTCACAGAAATCAGCACCCACACTGCTGTGCTGAGCCCCCACCTGCAGAGCTGCCCCAGCCCCGGGCCAGCACAGGGAGGGCCTGGAGCTGCTGCACAGAGCCCAGAGGAGGCACCAGCACGAGCAGAGGGATGGAGCAGCTCTGCTGGGAGCAAAGGCTGGCAGAGCTGGGATTGCTCCCAGGCAAAGTCCCAGGAGAGCCCTGACTGGGGGATTATGTTTGTGTTTCTTACACAGAGAGTGACTACATAACTCAGTTTCCTATTTTGCCCCCACTGAATACCCAGCATGGTCAGGATTTGCTCCGTTATGCAATATATGTGTCTTTATTATAATAACTCCCAAAGCCGTGTTGAATTAAGTACTTAATAATGGCACATGCAACACATTCCAAGCCCATGAGAATACATTTCAAGCAGCCCCATCCTGCCCTCCCAAAGGGCTGAGGCACTGCTGCATGCCTGGTGCTCTCCTCTGCGTGGCCAGAGCTGGTGGTCTCCTGGTAAAGTCCAATTTGTCACTTCAATTATATTTAATTTCTTTCCACAGATGCTCTGTTTCTTACACCACTGAATTGTTCTACCTGTTAAAGGGCCATCAGTCTGTGGAGCACTGGAGCCCAGGTGCACAGAATAATTCACCCCTTTGGATTTCATTCAAAATCTACCTTCCTAACAGGTGCACAGACCACAATTATTCCAAGTGGATTTCATGAGAGATCACCCCCATTTTACCGATCAGCAGTGAATGTCATCTCTACCTTTTTTATTTCATTTTTCAAGCTAGTGCAGAGAATGACAGCTTAAAGACTGTGTAAATTAAGCCTATACATATTTTTATTTCAGAATAATTACTAATGAGTTCTATAACCAGTGCAGCTGTAAAAAAAAGTGAGAGAAATGAAAACATTATTAGTGCCATGACTATTATTGCACAAGCTGTAGTGAGACTGATACTGGAGGGCATGTTCAGCCTTTTTTATGGTGGGAAGTAGTGCAAGCAATATTTATGAGAAGGGATCTAAGTTTCAGTAATTGGTAGCACCGCAACTCTTCCTTTTTTTACCCTAAATCTGCTCTGTGTAATTCAAGAGGGTTCACAATGTCCTTTTGGAAACATTTCTTCCACCTTAAATCATTCAGAGCCAGCAGTCAGAAGAAATACATGGCAACAGAGAAGATTCCTTATCTCATGGGAGGCAGACTCTGGAGATGCAATCTTCAGCACATATTTCTCTGAGATTCCTGGTTAAGCAATCACGTAAGCAATGCCATTGTTGTTGCCTCCTTTGCAATTTAATTAGAATTTCCAAAATTAAAAAGGATTTGTTTTCCAAGATACTTTGCAGTCAGAAGGATTAAAGGTTCCTCAGTCAGCAGGAAGTTTAAAAGGGCTAACCTTGTTCTGCTGAGGGATATGAGCCATATACTTAATTTTCAGCACCTTGGTCTTTCAAAAGTAGGTCTTGTTGTTTAGGAATTGCAAGCATCAATTTGAAACTTGCTTTCAAAGAAGAAGCAATATGTAATCTTCTTTTTGAGGAGACGTGGAGTATTTTGGGTTGGATCCATTACTGCAGTGGCTAAAAAGACAGGAATGGCAATGCCATGGGATCTTCCTCTTGACCTGATTTCATACCTACTTTCACAGAAGCAAATAATTTAGGTTGGAAAGCACCATTAAGATCATTGAGTCCATCCATTCCCCAGCACTGCCAAGCCAAGCACTAATCCATGTCCCCCATGCCACATCCACAGGCATTTTCAATCCCTCCAGGGACCGGGACTCCACCCCTGCCCTAGGCAACTGTGCCAGGGCTTCTCCCTCAGCGATTTTGTTTTCACTAATCTACGATCTAATCCTCCTCCGGCACAAATCTTTGCACTCAAAGAGCTTGGGATGTCTTCAGACACTTGGCTGGGTCTGCTAAGAGTCAATGCAAATGAGCACAGTGATCTCCCTGATAACACCAGACATCTTCATTAAAAACTTGCTCCAACGAGCTTTGAATTAGTTTGAATGGGGGCCAGGATTTCACCTCTGGGTGAAAAGTTCATTTCAGTTCACTCTTGTATCCAGCTTGGATGTTCTGTCATCAGAAATGGCCACATTTCAACTTTTCAGCCAAAAGGAGGAATCAAGTATGCAATCTCCTATTTTCCCACACTCTTTTCAGTATTATATGTAATAAACTTTGTCCATTAGTAGCGATGAACATTTCTAGCCCCTTTGTACCAATGATTAAAGTCATATATATGAAGAAAAACTTCAAGGAATTCTGAAATCAGTAACAAATGGGAAATAAGCCCCCAGAAGAAAGGGTCTCTCTTGCTCAGTTTTCCTCTAGGAAGACAAAATCAGCAAAAGTATGAACTAAAACAGCTTAAAGGATAAATAACATTGAGTTTATGGTTTTGTGCCCTTCTGACCAATGAAAATGTAGGAAGTGTTACAAGTAACCTGAATGAAATGCATTTACAACTATGTGGAAAAAGAATTATTAGTGATAATCCATGGTAAAGGAAAAGGGAAAAAATATTTCCTGTAAACTAGAAATGGATATAGTTATGTAAATATAGATCAATACTTAGGTATTGGGAGAAATCAGTGTGCCAATAGATGCTTCTATAAACAATTCTGAATATTGATTTTGTGAATAAAGCTATTTAGACCTTGAATTGAATTGTAATTTTTACATATTATTGAAAATTTGAATACATATACATACCTTAATTTGTTATTTACAGTCTCCTGTCGAGAGAATAGAGGATAATTTTCCTGTCTGAATGTGATTGAAAAATTACAATTTTTTCTTTTAAATACAGCACAAGGGGCAGACAATGTTAAACAAAGGTAGAAAAAATGAAAAAAAAATTAACAACTTAAGCCAAATTTTTTTCTTGTGGTTTAACATTTTCTTCTGATGTTTTCATTTTTTTTCTGTCAAGATAACCAGGTCACACTGCATCCTGTTGAAGGACTTATCAAAGGAAAGAGAGGGCTCAGGTGTAAAAAAAAGTTATCAAGATGTGAACATATCCAGTGAGGCTGGGATGGAGCCAAACTATACCTGGTGATGCCCAGTGACAGGAGAGCAGGCCATGGACACAAACAGAAATGAAGGAAATTCCACCTAAATGAGGAAAAACAACTTTATTGCGGGGATGGTCACACCTTGGAACAGGCTTCCCACAGAAGCTGTGGAATCTCCATCTTTAAAGATCCTGAAGATGCGTTCAGCCCTGAACAACGCTCTGCCCCTGATTTGAGCATGGAGGGGTTGGACCAAACAATCTCCAGAGCTCCCTTCCAACCTGAACTATTCTGGAATTTTTACTTCAACTGCACTTTCACCTTCAGTGAAGCAGAAGCAGTCCTTGCCTACCCAGAATATTTATCAGAGTTATCATAGAGAGGTTGGGGTTTGGAAGGGACCTTAAAGCCCATCCAGTGCCACCCCCCGCCATGGGCAGGGACACCTCCCACTGTCCCAGGCTGATCCCAGCCCCGGTTTCCAGCCTGGCCTTGGGCACTGCCAGGGATCCAGGGGCAGCCCCAGCTGCTCTGGGCACCCTGGGCCAGGGCCTGCCCACCCTCCCAGGGAACAATTCCTGCCCAAGATCCCATCCAGCCCTGCCCTCTGGCACTGGGAAGCCATTCCCTGGGTCCTGGCCCTCCAGCCCTTGTCAGTTGTCTCTCTGCATCTTTCCTGCAGCTCCTTCATGCCCTGCAAGGCCACGCTGAGGTCAGCCCAGAGCTTCTCCTCTCCAGGCTGAAGCATCCCAGCTCTGCCAGCCTTTGCTCCCAGCAGAGCTGCTCCATCCCTCTGCTCATGCTGGTGCCTCCTCTGGGCTCTGTGCAGCAGCTCCAGGCCCTCCCTGTGCTGGCCCAGGGCTGGGGCAGCTCTGCGGGTGGGGTATGTTTATAAATAGAAATAAACCCATAAATAGAAAGTTGAGCAATTATGTTGAAGGATTTGGAATATTTTTCTTTTCTCCAGTGAAATGTGGTCTTTAATGTGGAGGGCCCATTTCGGATGTGCAACATTCTGGGTTTTTTCCACAAGCAATAAAATTTCCAAAGAAAAGTCAGGAGCTGAAGTTTCTGATGTCAAGCAGACAAAGCTGTAGCTGCATGCAAAAATGTGGGCACACAGTTGGAGTGTAAATTGATTATATAAAGAGAATGTTCTTTAAATGTCTGGCATTTCTTTTTTTGTTCTGTCCTTTCACTTGTGTGAAATATTGGTGGAACTTTATGTTCCATGAAAATATAAATACATAGCAAGCGTCCTCAGAAAAAGAGAGAGGTCTTAAAATACATGCAAATGTAATTATGTCCCCTTCCAGCTACCATGTGGAATGTGAAGAGCTTTTAGCAGGGGTAGGAATCAGTTGTACTGGCTTGTCTGTCTTGGATAACTTAGATACCTACATGGATTCTTTATATAAAAACCTGAAACTCATGCTGTGCTGCAGCCTCGGGCTCTCCACAACATGGACTTTTATTAAAATTGCATGTAACGCAGACCTGGCACTACCACTTTTATTTCATTAAATTCTCCATTTCCAGCTCATCTAGCTATTGCAAGGCTCTTTGCTTTCTCTTTTTCATTTCCAGATAAGATTACACCCGAAAATTGAAAACTTGTTTAAAGGCCTCCTGATTCTTTCTCTAGTGCCTAGAAATGTTTTTTTTTTCCTTTCCACTACTCTAGGCTCTGTCCTCTGATTTGTTAAAGACCTCTGTACTTGAAAGAAATGATCAAACAAATAAATTGGACAAATAAAAGGCTGCCATTGCATTTATGTTTGTTTATGTACAATGTCTTCACTGTTTTGTTCAGTGCTCGTAACAGCAGAACTAAAACAAACTAGCAAATGAATATTAATATAACAGCTGAGGTGTTTCCAGTCCTGCGTTGCATATCCCAGTCATTTCAGATATTGGTAGAATTGAACAAAACAGGATTAAAAAAACATGGAAAGGGTTAGATTGTCAAGCATGAGGCAGACAGAGCCCAGCAGAATTCCTGGATTGGAGGAGATGGGGCAGCGCAATCCCAACCAAATCTTCTCTCGCTTGAAGAGCCAGAGGCAGAATCCAGATGTATTTCATAGAATCCCAGAGTGGATTGAAGGGACCTTAAATCCCACCCAGCGCCACCCCTGCCCTGGGCAGGGACACCTCCCACTGGCCCAGGCTGCTCCCAGCCCCAGTGTCCAGCCTGGCCTTGGGCACTGCCAGGGATCCAGGGGCAGCCACAGCTGCTCTGGGCACCCTGTGCCAGGGCCTGCCCACCCTCCCAGGGAGGAAATCTTTCCTGATATTTGCCACGAGGTAGTAAATTCTCTGATGCATGGAGAACATCTCGTAAACAACAAAAACTCCAAACCACCAGAACCAATCAGCAACCTGTTCAGTTTGGGTATAAAACTGGGGATGCAAACATCAGGGAATATTTCTCAACAGGAACAGAATGGTGACACCAGTGTGCATCTCTTCACAGTTCATTTAATCAGCAGTTCTCCAAGCACTCCAAAGAATACAAATACCATAATCACAATTTTATTACTGGTGAGGCTGAATCAGAGAGAAGCAGTGATTTTCATCAAAGACTCGAAAAATCTGGGGCACAAATGGAAACAAAACTCAGCTCTTATGGGTCCTGGCTCACTGTTTCCCTTCTCATAGGTGAGGCTGTTCTCTAAAACCATCCTGCCCTGAAGAGCACAAAGGGTGCATTTACTGAATGAAAAAAAAAGACTTGTTTTACTCATGCATGTTGTAGCCCACTGTAGTGTTTCAGCCAAAATATTAGAGAAAGTAAAAATAAACAAAAAAAAAATACTGTTGGCATTAAATGTAAATACTTCAGCAGTTCTACTGAGGTCAGGAGAACTGTTATTATGTCTGTGACTTGAACAATTTCCTAAATTTATTCTATAACTTTCCTCTGGATGTGGCAGGCAGAGCTCTGGGCTGGGTGAAAAGGTGGGGATCAGGCACAGGCTGGACCTGATGGCCTTGGGGGCCTTTTGCAACCTTAATGACTCTGTGATTCTTTAGATTACCAGCATAGAGGTAAATCATGCTATTTCAAATGTGTACTAAATACTGAATACCTTGATACGGAGGTTCCACCTGGAATTCCTTGTCCCTCTCACATCCAGGTTCCTGCTGGTTCAAGTACACCACTGAATAATGCAGAAGGAGAGCCAGCTAATCTGTAGGGCTGTGCTCATGCAAGGGTTGCTCAGCGCTGACCTCAGGCACTCAAACACTTCAGTGTCTTTAGATGCTGATATTTCTGTCAGACAATGTGTCTGACAAATGTGCAAAGCCCTTCCCAGACTTCTGAGGTGAACCTGCTCAGCACCAGGGGTTTGTAGAAGAAGCCTCAAACCACTTAAATCACACCTGATTTTAGATCTCATTTTATAACCCAAATCAGAAGTTAAGTTCTTGAACCCTCTACTGATCACTGGCTTCACATGAAAATTTTTTCCCTACCATAAAGTGGAGGGAAAGTTTAATTTGAAATTAATTCTGCAATGTTGTTAAAGCTAGAATGTAGAATTATTCATTGTACAAACCTAGAAGTATTGGTAAATCCCTAATCCTACAGGAAGCTTGCCTTGATAGAATTTAAAAACATGGGATAATTCAATCTGAAGGAAACCACCTGCAAATCTTACATGCCACTGCACACTAAATTAATTATAAACCTTCAGAGAAAATAACCTGAATAGTTTTTTGAATGATTATTCCCCAAGAAAAGAAATATTTAAAATATTTAAACACCAATATTCAAGTCATATTCAAGGTGTTATTATTTCTTATTCAGAAAAGATGCATCAAAAGGATTACAGTTACCAGAGCACTATATTATATAATATTAATATACATGTACATGTATATGCCTGAAAGAATGTAACTGTATATTTTTAGGCTGTTAGGACTATCCCATCAGAGGTGACATGAAAGTTTCAACTCTTTAGCTTACATAAAACAGAGTCAGATGCAGATGTAAGCATATTTAAAACAAGTTATTCAGAATATAACTGCTGTTTCTACCAAATCCGCTTTTTCTTAGACTTTTATCTCTCTTATTTTTCTAACCATGTGAAATACCAATATTCTTAGTTGTAAAGGTCTTGTGTTCTTTAAACCGTTATGATTTCAAAGAAGTGAATTGTAGATTCAGGTGAAAATGGAGCAATTTTACATGTTATGTAGTATTTTTAAATTTTATGAGGTTCAAGTTTTGCAGCATATCAGAGGAGCAGTATTCTACTGGAGAATTCAAACAGCATTAGAAAAATACTCACAAACTCCTACTGACGGACCAATTCTTCAGCCTTAGGTTGCCTGCACAGGGGTTATCATGGAATATTCCCAATAGATAAACCATTTATCATGGAATAATGAAAATATTTGGGGTTACACAACATGGTACTGCCTGTTTTATTTATCAGATTCAATGTGACAATTTTTATTCTGAGTCAAGAAGAATTTACCAAGTAAGAGCTACTCCAAATCTACAAAATTCCCCACAATTAGCTGGCTTTGCAACCAGTGTTTGGATTTTTTACGTGGACTGAGCTGAGGAGATTTCAGCAAAACTCTTCAAGGCTCCAAAGAACCAAATAAGGAAGAGAAAAACTCTCAGATTTTTTTATAAAGTAACAGAGTTCACAACCACACCTGAGGTTCCAAGCAGGAAGGGTCTCAGTGATCTCACCTGAGCAGGTCATCAGGACTGACAACTCCTCACTTCTACCTCCACCTCCTCAGGTGATGCAATACTGATGAACGTGGTCCCAAGAGGGGTGGATGGTGTAGGTGATGAGAAGAGCCCAGTGAGTAACACCTGACTCTGGAGTCAGAGCTGCTCACAGAATCAATCAGCAGATCAGTGCACAAGCTCAGCTCTGTCTCTAATTCCCTCATTTTTTTAGCTGGCAGGAGCTTCTCCCTCTTGCTTTCACTGTTTAATTTTTTTTTTAAATCATTATTATTATTTACAGATTAACACCTCTCAGCTAAGTGTGAAGCAGGAAAAAAGAAAACACATGATGCTATTAAAAAATCCCAAATGAGGAGCTCGCAGCTGGGCTCGGAGCTGTTGGTCCGGGATGTCTGGAGGAGAAAGGGAGAGGCTGGGGTGGCCCAGCAGGAGGGCAGCGCTGCCTTTGCCAGGCATTACGGGCTGTGAAATGAGGTGATCCTGCACACGCAGAACTCAGGGAGGGATGTGAGTGACCGGGAAAAAACCCCAAACCAAAAAGGTTGCAAGCCACTCAGGTAGTTTGGGAACGCTCGGTTCAGGCTGAGAGGCCAGAGGCAAAGCAATCATATATTAACTATTTATTGCAGACTGAGGGAAATTTCTGAGTGAATCGGGCTGCAGGCGTCTGTCCTGTTCTGGCTACAAACATGCTGCTGAGGAGAATATTGTCCCCAGCTCCTTGTTATCCCTGCTGGAATTTATTGCCTCCACACTGCTGGCAGCAAACTCCTTGTTAATCCCTCCTCGACACATTGTTTTAATCAACCCACTCTGATAAAACTGATAAAAATGGGTGAGTGCCCACAGAGCAGCCCAGGCAGCCTGTTTGGGACCCCAGATATCACTGAAAACAAGAGGCCCACACTTATAATGGTTCTGAGATTGTTAGATATTGGTTTTTCCTTACTACTTACCCTGAAGATATTAAATCTCTAACAGACAAAAATATATTTTTAATATATACTCAAATATTTAAAATACATTTCAAAACAACCATATTCCAATTATCTATATTTTAAAAAGCAGAAAAATCCTCAAATACTGGGAGATAAGAAAATTATTGTGGGGTTTTTTTGGGTTTTTTTTTTTTTTTTTTCCCCCTGAGGATGGTGAAAGGAAAACAAAATAGTTTTGTTAGTAGTAGGGTAGTTTTTAATTATATCTTGCACAGTACTGTGGGATTGACCTTATGTTCCCTTAATTTTATTCCAGTCTTTTGAAAATTGAAGCTTGCATCTTAAAAATGGTTTGGTTTTTTCTGAATTTCCATACTTTTAATTCTTAGGCTCTGTATTTTTTTTTTCATATTGATTTACATAGCTGCATTTTGGGCCTGAAAAATATTACATAAAATACTGATGTACATAGGAAGAATTTACTGATTTTCTTCTTAAATTCCTGATATCTCTGGGAAACTAATTGATGTAAACTCTAACATTGCTTTCTTCTGCCCGTAACTTGCTTTGGCATCGCAAATGATAAATGATGTATTCTTGACAGAGTTTAGGGTACAAAAAATATACTGTAGCTCTGGTACTCTTCACCTTACTTTCTTCACATTTTTTTTGCTGTTACTTGGTTTTACGTTGTGTTTGACGTTTTTTGTACCATGTCTGCTTTGTATAAGGTGAAAACTCTGAAAATTCTAAAGAAATCATTCCTCTCTGTGGTAAACTATAACTTCCACTAAATGGAAGACTATTTTATTGATTGCTTTGCAATCAATTTAATCAAAATCCTTCCCTCTATAAATTTTCTGGCTGCAGAAGTTGCTCTGTTTTATTTAGAATTACCATCTCAAGGGCCCTTTCCACTGAATTCCAGCAGTTTACTTTTATGAACAGCTTGGTCCTAATATGTAGAAAATCACTCCAAGCTGATATCTGAAAATAAGAAAATTACCAGAAAATCTTCATGGAAGTTCAGAAATGACTTGGCAAGGAGGAGTGAGCTGCCAGGGTTTCAGATGATGGGCACACAATAAACAATAAAAATAATATAAACAATGAATGATATAAAAAAAAAGAATTGCAAAGATTCATGAGGAAAGGATGTACAAAAAAGAATGACACATTCAATGGAAGGAAAAATTAAACTCAGAGGGGAATAATCTAAATTCCCTTCCTGTTCAGAGCTATGCAACTCTACACTACAAAATATGAATAAAGGATATGGTTGAACTAGAAATGACCCCAAGAAGGACAACAAGAATCATCAGAGCTATCGCATGGCTTTCATGCAAGGAGAGATGGGTTGTGTGAAGTTTCTTCAGCTTGAAAAATGACTGAAAGAGGATAAGAAAATGGCCTAGAAAGAATTAGTAGGACATAAAAATCTGAAGATTATTTAGAATTTCTTACACAATACGAGCTGGAAATCAACCAATAAAATGAGGCAGTGTAATTTGAAAAGAGTTTGAAGCTTAAAGTTTTCTTTTTTTCTCCCCAAGTCTGGGGCATCATGTTACAGGAAGCCACAGACACTGCTATAAATGGATGGAGGAAGGTGTTCAATAAAATATACATGCACTCATGGCTCCCATGCCATGTCCCTTAACTGTGTCCTTAATTGTCAGTTTTTAGAATTGGGTTTGCTCAACAGAAATGATCATTTCATAGTTGCTCTGTGCCTTTTATTCTTTCACTCATAAATTGCTGCTCTCCTCTATTGGCACGGCCCATCTTCAGCTCTCAGGAGATTCAGTTTGCCCCTCTGTGTAGGCGTTTTTATAGAGCTTATGGCCTCTTGTCTGCATGCTAAAAACACACTCCTGAAATGTCAAAGACTTGAATTCTAATTTTGTAGGCAGAGATACCTGTCTTTTTAAATGAACACACAGCAGCAGTGGCGGTCAGAAGTTACCTTGTCTGTGATAAAAAAGACTCTCAGCTCCAGGAAGAGCAGAGCCAGAGCACTCAGTGCAGCTGTGCTGCAGCAACGTGTTGTGAGGAGTCAGATAAAAAACTTCTATCGGAGAAAGAAATTTAGAATTTGTACTTTGCTTCAATCCAAGATCCAGAATTAAAAGAAATAAAATACAAAAACTGTTTGACATTTCCTCAGTGACACAGACAGAAAAAGCAGAGCCATGCAAGCAGCTCCAGTGCCAATGGCAAGCTCAGCCTTGATACCTGTTTATGTAACAGCCTGGAAGGAGCACTGATGCTAATGTGAGCATAGAGGCATCGCTCATTAAAGCCCTTCCATGTGTCTCACCTCTTGTGTCTGTCACCGGCAGCTCACCACTTTACAAGGTTCCATATCTGTAAGGTCACTGAAGCAGATGAACAGAGAAAGTGAGCAAGAAAATGCAGGGATATTTCTCTGCGTAATGGAAAGCCTAAGTACCAGCCTACGTCTGGAGGAAAATATGTACTGCAATTTCCTACCAGCTGGAGGTGAAAAAAAACCCCACTCAGCTTGTCACAGCTAACTAGAGCTGTTAATTTTATTATCATCATTATTACTTGTATATTGCAGCAGCACCTACATGATCAGGCTGGGAGCTGAGGGCCTCACTGTGGCATGAATTGAACACATAGAACACAAATACAGCCCCTGCCCCAGTCACTCACCTGCAGGTGTCTACAGATAATTGAAGTGCAGCTTGGTTATAAGGTAGATTTTGGTGTAGAATTTGGTGCAAAATGTGGTATGATATTCTAAAATAAACACCTATGCACAATATGCATTTGTATCCAACTTTCTTGCTCTGCACAGGACAGTCCTTGTCTTTTCTGGGCAGCTCCAGTGAGTAAATAAACCCAGGTCTCTAGCCCAGTATGAGAACAAACAAACTCTCTGCTTTGTTAATGTGCAATGCCTTGTTAGACACTGTGTCAGGAAAAAGGCCTGCGTTTGATAAATAGCAGGTGTCACTACTGTTCAATAAAATAAGTGGCATTAACAACCTCTCTCTTTTCCAGTAGCCTCTCACCAGATTCCAGCAGCAAGGCTGTTTGGCTGAAATTTTGTTCACCTTGCTGGCATTCACCCTCATTATGAGAATATTTTATTTTCAAGTAAGATTCCAAACACCCAGCTGCCATTTCTAGGAACACCAGTGAACTCAACAGAACAGAACCACAGAATTATTTGGGTTGGAAAAGTTCTCCAAACTCATCAAGTTCAGCCTTGGATCCATCACCCCCATGCCCACTAAACCCTATCATGAAATGTCACATCTGTTCACTTTTTGAACACTTTCAGGGCTGGTGACTCCACCACTTCCCCAGGGAGCCCATTCCAATGCTTGACCAGCTTTATGGGGCCACATTCCCTTGCAGAATTAATGGTACAGTTTTCACACAGAATTCACAGAATGTATGGGTTGGAAGAGACCTTCAAGATCATCGAGTCCAACCCGTGCCCTAACACTTCAACTAGATCATGGCATCGAGTGCCATATCCAGTCTTTTTTTAAACACATCCAGGGACAGTGATAACATATCCAGTGACAGAGTTTCTTTAATTCAAGGAAAATTCACTGTAAAATTACAGTTTTGGTTGCAGGATCTCAGTTCTCCAGTGCAAACCAGGGAAAAGCTGATCCCAGTTCATCAGTGCTGGGCAGGCAGAGCCCTCACACCACCTCTTACCTCAACAGACAGCTTGGAGGTGCCTTCACTGATTCCCAGTAGTGAATGACCACGTCACACCCGCAAATCTGCTCCAACACCTTGGCCCTGGTGTCAGCCCCTGCTGCAGCCCTGTAAATAATGCAGGGTTTGGAACGTGAGCTCTGTTCAGGAATTCCATGGTAAATTATTAGTTATGCTCAGGCTATTGTAAGGCAGACTGAGGCACCACTAAAATCCTGCCTCAAACGATGGTGAGGACCAGATGCTTCAGAGAACAAATCACCAAACACTGATCTATAAAAACCTGCTTCTCAGCCCCACAAATTCTTTCCAATGGTGACTTTCATGTGTTAATTACATCCTGCTAAAGACTAAATAATGCAGCTCATAGGTGCTGCTGCAAGGTTTGCTGTGCCTGCCACTGGGACTTCTGATTTATTTCCCAGAGTCCTGCATCGTGTTCACTTTATGATAATATCTTTACTAGGTGTCCACCCACACGTGGCCATTCACTGATGCTTCTGATAGCAACTCTCAGTTATCTTTCACTAAAATGCAGCAATTGGACTGTGGAACAGCTGAAAGTGTATTTTCTAGAAGTGAAGTTAACTATTTTAAGATTTTAATTTTCACCTCTCACACAGATATTAAAATGCTATATGGAGACAATTAGGGTCACTGTGATTTAGGTTGTTATAGTAATGTGCACAGAAAGTCCAAAACACTCACGGTGTTGTCATGAAAGACTGAAAATCCAGTGTATTTACATGGAAGGAGCTAGGAAAACTTACAGAAGAATTGCAGAAATGGTATCTACAAAATACCAACATCTCTCAGCTGATTTGACCATTCCTTTGGCATTTTTAACTTGCAGAACTTAAATTAGTGAATGGTACAGATAAAGATGCCTCCTAGGACAGCAATGTTAAGAGGTAAATAAACACAGTTAGCACTCAACCTTCATGGAAGTCATTGGGAAGCCAAAATATCTCGTAAAAAGCTGACTAAATAACCCTCCATCGGCTCCTGTGCTTTGCTGATGTACAAGGCTGGGCTGCTGTGGCAGATAATGCATTTATAAATCAATGCAGCACCCTGGCCCTGCTGACAGCAGCGCAGCTCCATCCGAACAGCTCCAGCTGTATCCAGGCAACACCAGCGGCTCCCTCACAAAGAGCAGGTGAGAAATTTGTTTACCTGCAAGAGGAAGACACCCCAAAGTGTCCAAAGTCGTCATAAAACCAAAGCAAAGCAGATTAGCATTAGATTACTGTCAGTAAATAAACTTCAAGGCTGTTCAGTAAAAACTGGAAGTGGTTATGATTATTTAAAAACAGGGACATGATCTATGGTATCTGCTACAATAAAGAACTTTTAGTGGATTTTATTATATCATTTACAAACCAGAACAGCTGGATTTACAAATACCAGCTTACTTCCCTGTGTTGACGCATCTGTGACCACTACAGCACAATAAAACTGGGAAGTTTTAATGCAAATTGATCCTGAAATAAACCATTTTTAGCACGCAGATAGTACAGGAATGATACAAAGCCACAAAAAACTCGAACACCCTGGTATTTATTACTGGTCATACTCAATCACTCCAACTTTGAATTTGCCTTCATTGTCTGTTTGAGTCTGACAAAATAAGAATGGAAAAAGTTTTCCCCTCTCTCCCCCAAGGAAAACACAGTGATGGGAGGAAAAGCTCTCTGGGTCTACAGAGCTTTTATAAGGGTATAAAAAAGGTTTATGGCAGAAGTTTGGCATCTGGACTCTCATCTGAGGAGCTGGAGGGAAGGAATTTGCTCTAGATTATAAAAAACCAAGTCCAGAGTACTTGCTAAAATCCATATTTCTCGAGCAGATTGTAAATAAAACTTCAGAAGGTACTTTATAAGGGTGTATTTCCCTGTACCAGGACTCGTTTGAGATTGCAGCGGGAAAATTTCCATACTAAAATAAAAACAGCTAGTAATGAACAAACTCAAAATTATTTATTTATTTATTGTAAATTTGATTGTATGTTTAAAGATTTTTTAGATATAGCACCAATAATTTTTATATTCACAGTTGCTGTCCTATAGAAAAAAATAATATAGTTATAATTTTAAAATTATTTGTTTATAAAATTTGTTTAGATTAATTAATTTGTATGTTTGCTTTTTGGATTGGGCTTTTTGGTTGGTTTTTGGGGGTTTGGTGGTTTTTGGCTGTGGGGGTTTTTTTGTTGTTCTTTTTTGGTTTTGGGGATTATTTTCTCCCTTATGCAATGATAAACATCAAGCCTTAAAGAAGTAACAGCTTTAGCCATAAAATACCCAACTGCACACTCAGAGTAGAAGGCAGATTTTATGGTCACTGTTCCACTTTGAATTTACTGTACTGTGTCTTAAAGGTACATTTTGGAAAATGAATGCCTAAGCACTACCTATGGCTATTGGGGATGCACATCAAATATTTAATAGATGCTTAAACTGCAAGTTGTAGACCGAGTACCAGGAACACATTTGAAAGCAAGGAATGGTTGGGTCAGCAATCAAACAACAAATCAAAGGTCAAGAACCTTTTGCTAAATGTGTAAGTATAGATAATCAAATAATACTTCTAACATTTTTATCTTATTTTAAAATATTTACTTCTGAAGTAATGTGCAGTTATGTCATGTTTAAGGCAATGTCTGTGGGGAGGTTCATCAGCAAGGTTTTTACTACATATTATAGGTTTTATTTTATGCTTACACTGGGCACAGCTGTATTTTTCTTTGAGAAAACATTTCAAGAATTTCTTCAAAATACCCTGTTAGATTTTACAAGTCCTGAGTTTGCATTGTTACTAGGGCACTAAAAGAGAAGATATTTGTATAACCTGGAAGCAGAACTACTCCAGGTACCAGTCTCTTCATGGTTACACACAGCTCTTCCACTACTTACGGAACTTTGCAAAGGCAAAACACTTGAGATCTACATAAGCCAAAGCTCCTGAAGGAAATTACTGCAGAAACTCTGTTCTCTCCGTGAGAAACTTCAGGAGTTCCAGGAACAGACAGAAAGCAAAGGGCTTCTCTGTGCAGCACCTTACAGAAAGGGCTGGAATGCTGATGGGGCCCCCGCTTATTTGTTCGGTGATGAACTCACCCCCAGAAGTGACACACTGTGCCTTGGCTTAGCCAAGAGGCAGCTTCATCACCTGGATCCCTGTCAAAGGAATGATTACCTGAGACGCACTGTCTCACCTCAGTGTGAGGCAGCAAGAGCCCTCTGCTTCTGCCAGTGCCGTGTGAGAGGAGCTTTCAGCTTTAATTTCATGCCCTTTTCATAGCTTCCCTCTCGCACCTCTGTTTTCTCAGTGGGTCTTCTTGAAAAAAGAGAGTTCAGAACCTACAGATTAAGCCCATAAAACCAGCCCCGGCAGGCTGTGCTATTGGAGCCACTGGTTTTGTCTGTGGCACGCACTGGCTGCAGGCTTCACTCGCAGCCCCTACTCCCGTCCCCTTTGTGACTCAGCTTTCCAGAGAGCAGCATTTCCTTCCCTGCAGAGCTCCGAGAGCCTCTGCAAAGCCTGTGGGGAGCGCTGATTAAGAAGCACTAAAGGAGTGTTTTTCTCATCCTCTTCACATTCCCCTTTTTTCTCCCTAACCCAGCTTGTTTTCATCACTTTAGCTCTCCCTCAGTAAAACACAGCTTGCATCTCTCAGCTCAGATTCAGAACTCCTTTCAGAAGGATCTGAGAGATACAGGCACTAGACAGAGCTGGTCTATGGCTGAAAGGATGAGAAATTTGTGACAAAATACTGCATATTGTGCTCTGCCAGTATTAGAGACCACAATTGCACTGGAGGAGGGGAGCTGACAGTTTTCTGTGCTGTCGAGTTGCCTTGAGCATCACTGAACACAAAAACCTGCAAAGAGCAGCCCACCTGTACCCACTCTGTAAGAATGTATCACTTATTATTCACAAGCTCTTTCATCTCTCCTGCTCTGCGTGGTTCAGTCAAGGATTTGCTAATGAAAAAAATTAATTGGGAGGAAACAAGAAAAAGCATGCAAGTAATGACACACCTGAAAGAGGGTAAACAAGTGGAAGTTTCATTCTGAAATGTTTTCCCCACAAAAAGACTATGGCAATACTGTGATGGCAAATTTCAAAGGAAGAGTGAAATTGGTAACTCCTTTACAGGTCTTTACTTGTAAATGAACAATTAGATATTAATATGGGCCTGTGAAAATTAAGTTCATTAAAGTGCAGTTGAAAAGGAAAAGTGAAAAGGAGGCTCAGGGGGCCCTTGTGGCTCTGCACAAGTCCCTGACAGGAGGGGGCAGCCGGGGGGGTCGGGCTCTGCTCCCAGGGAACAGGGACAGGAGGAGAGGGAACGGCCTCAGGCTGGGCCAGGGCAGGCTCAGGGTGGCCATCAGCAGGAATTTCCCCATGGAAAGGGTGCTCAGGCCTTGGCAGGGGCTGCCCAGGGAGGTTTGGAGTGCCCATCCCTGGAGGTGTCCCAGGAAGGGCTGGAGGTGGCACTCAGAGCTCTGGGCTGGGGACAAGGTGGGCATCAGGCACAGCTTGGAGGCCTTGGAGCCCTTCGATGACCTTGGAGGGCTTTTCCAGCCTTTATGATTCTGGGATTGAAAGTCATAAATGGGAGACCAGACTAATCCAAACAGTTCACACATTGAGACCAGAATTGTAGAGTCAGTTTTAGTGCCAGCCACGTGCAAAATTCCCTGTGACGACAAAAGGTGGGCAACAAAACGTTAATGTAGGAATCCTAAAAGGCTGAATGGCAAAGAGGGGTGCAGGAAAAACCTGGAAAAGGAACAACAGGGAAACAGACTTTTTGCTCATTTTTATGGTACCTTCAGGGGTGCCATCTCTTCCAAGAGGAAGTTTAAGAAATGTGTCATCCCTTTAAACTTTTACAACAAATGGCACATAAAAGATAAAGCTGAAAAGAACTGAGAGTTGCTCAGTAGATACCCCCCAAATGAATATTATTGTGGCTCAATAATAAAAATCCATATCCTTGGCTTTTTAAACTAAACCACTTGGGAAGGGCAGGGAGCTTTGCCTAATATCACTCTTACAACATCAGTGCAGTTTCTAATGCCTATATTTTAAAAGATCACAGGCTAAAGACAGTAAAAATGTATAAACTGGAGACAGAAAAGGTCTTAATAGTGATGGCTTCCACAGGTCACTGAGTTGCACTTACACTGAGAAGATCAAAGGTGACTTGGCTGCACTAATTCAGTTGTTTCCCTTCACAGAGAAAAATTGTTACTAAAGAGTTTCCAATCAGCAGTGAAAACCCACAAGATCTACTACTGGTTATTGTGCATGTAAGAAATCAGAGAAGTTATTAATTATTAGTGCAAGTCACCAAGCTGGATCACCTACACCCTCCTGCTAGGTTGATTTCCACATGGTGATTAGGATTCTTAAATATTTATGTACTGGTCCAGAGTAAGTACTAAGACTAACTTTGGATTTTGAGGTTACAGCTGAGTGTGCTTGGCCTATGCTGCCTTCTGTAAGAACTCAGAATATTTAGTCCCCTAAGCAAAGATTAGTGCTTTGCAAGATGGGGCCCTTGATTAAAGAGCTCTCCATGTTACTTTTCCCTCCTTCCCATCTGATATTATGGAATGAGAAACCAACCTTGGCCCTCTACCTCATGCAAATGCTAAAAGCAAAAGTTCTTTTTCAGGACTTTAAAAGAGA
This sequence comes from Dryoscopus gambensis, assembly GCA_013389985.1. Classification (NCBI taxonomy): domain Eukaryota; kingdom Metazoa; phylum Chordata; class Aves; order Passeriformes; family Malaconotidae; genus Dryoscopus; species Dryoscopus gambensis. Next base: position 450,424 of record WEIT01003923.1, read on the forward strand.
TAAACAGCCAATTTTTCTTTTTCGAAAACACTGCAAGAAAGTGCTGTCATGCAGCATTTCAGAAATGGTCTATAACTCAAGGGCAGGCAGGGGGAGGCCATTAGGGATTGGAAAGAGGTGAGTCAGAACAGATGAGAGAGAAATATGTGTTTCAGCAGCAGATTTGAAAACGAAAGAAGGCTGAAAACTTCTAAAGCTACTATCTAAAAAAAAGTTCAAATTGTTCGAAAGGGTTCCTCGATATAGTGAAGTTTGAATTAAGCATCATATTCAGCAATTCCAACATTTTTGTAGAGATGCTTAAGGTTTCATAGGCTTTTCAGTACACCTATTTTAAGCTCTTAATTGATGATTAGATCCAAGGTTGTGATCCATGGCTCAAAATTAAATGTTTTCAAATCGAAATAAAAAGTGGATTAAAAGGGTGAAAAAAAGAATGAAAAATAAAAACAACGTTCTCATACCCTACCTCAGACAGTCCTAAAAAGTTGCCAATATCCTGCAGAGTGAAACCATTTCTCTGGCTGTGACTGAAGGAGTGAAAAAGTTTCTCTCCGTGTTTACAGGTAACGGAGGACCAAGTGCCTGAAGAGCCTCGAGTGAACAGAGAGATGCAGTGGAGAGACAAATGAAAACAAAGTTAATTGGCAGCAGAAGTCCAGTAGGAAGGTAAGGAAAATCATTCCAGGATTTCTTACTGGGATGTGTCCTGGTCCTGGAGGACAGCAAGGCAGTTTATCAGAGCCACAACCTGACTGCAATCCCAGGTGATGCCTCGGCAGAACTCGATCCACCTGTGATGGAGCCCAGACTTTGGAAAACCTCAGAGCTGCTTTACATCAAGTTCTTCAGTGTTAGTCTGTACTCTTCTGGCACTCCCTATATCCTGTACACTCTGGATTATCAGGAAGCTGGAGCACACACAGGCCACAGGGAAATTTACAGAAATTCCCCTTTGTGAACAACACTGGCAGCAGCAAAAATCCCGATGAACTTGTGTCTCTTCTTGAGCACAGGGTTATCAGTCCAAGATCTTGCAGCAATACCCATCAAATCATTCTGCCTTCATTCCAATAAAAGGAAATTTTTATATGTTTCTCTATAATACATTGGGATGTGAAAAAAACCTACTTATTGTTATTTCAGAGAAAAATAACTCATATATCATATAAGCACTGTTGATGTTAATCAAGTCTTGCCTATAAATATCTCATAACATGGCCTGTCTAGATAAGAGCTGACCCAGATTAATGAAAATCATGTTTTGAATGTGTTTTTAACTGGAACACACCGAGCTTCCTTCTCTGTTTAACTAAATGAATTTTAAACAAACTGGCTTCTGAGCAGTTTAGAAATTCCTAAGAATTTGTAAAGTTTGTATAAACACCAGCTCTTATCATGGCAGATATTTATATTGCAAATATGATTTATGAACTAATGAATGGAGCAGAAATAAGACACATGGTGCTAATCCTTTTATTCTTTCTCAGTTACTGAGATTATTCAAACATAATTTCTACTGCTCCAAGCAAGCCTGTGCCCAAACAAAATGTGCATGGAGCAGCTACGGGGCTGTAAATGTGTTATTTGAAAGAGATTAAAAAGAAAAAGGCATTTTTGTTCTTTCTATATTTGTTGTCAATGATGGGGGCTAAAAGATTATTAAAACAACAGCACTCGTTCTGTACTCTGTAAAATTTCTTGGATCTAGCAGATGTTAACCCAATCTTACCCATCCACTTCAGCTTTTCTTCTGTGATCTCTGAGACCCAGTTCTAGCCGGGCAGCCTATACTGGATGTAGTAACCTGAAAGACAAGTTAATTATTTCTACATTCTTATGTAGCATGACAGTACAAAAAATCATGGGCTTTTCTCTGACCCAACTTTGTAATTTTTTTTTTTTTATGGGACTACTCTATTGCTAATTTTTTTACTATTGCCATATGCATGTCTCCCATACTACAGTGCTGGAAACAAAACCACCATTTCCACACATGGGCCTTCAGGACCTTTTGCAGTGTCCAAGCTTCAGCTTTAAAATCTTTGCACATCACTGTGTCAAGGTTCTTTTTGCAAAACAGGTGTTGCCTGACAGTACTAGGAATTCAAAAGTCTATTAGTCTTGAGTCCAGGGATGGAAGCAGCTATGAAGGTTAGATTGTGGGGACGAGAAAGCCTCCTCAGAGGATTATTTGTCTGTCCAAGTTGCCTCTTTGGGTGCAGGGCACAAGTGAAGCCGTGCACACCTTGCAGCCTCCCAGGGTGCCACTGGCTGTCGTTAGGGGAACTGAAGCGCTTTCCCCGGGGCTACAAAGCACCAGTTTTAGATCCTAAAATTGACTGGTAGTGTAGCTTAAAACATGGTAAGTTGAAGTGTTCTGTGATAAATGTTCCCTAAATTGCTATCATTATGTAAAAGATATTACCCTTAATAGTCTGATGGTATACAATGAAGAGTTCAGAAATATCCTGCAATTAGGGGCTTAATTTCAGACTCTCATTACACCATAAGGTATTTCTTCAAACTTAGTTTGGAATGGAATAGTTTCCTCAGAAACTGCCATGCCAAAAAGATGTTAATGTCCAGAATCTGAAGATCATATTTGAAAGTAATTAAATATTTTTATGCTCCAGTCAGTGAAGCAGGAGGTACCATGATGGAGTATCACCACTATTTAGAGATGCAATTAAGGTCTCTTTTATAGTTGTGACAGGCTAAAGTAAATGTAATCACATACCAATTAGCAAGTAATTATCTTGTTGCTACCTAGATTCATGCCTTGAGTTAGCAAGTACCCTGAGTTCTTAAACAGAGGTACAATGATTTAATTTTATTAGATTTGCACCCCAAAGAAAATAATGGAATACTTTATACCAAAATATACCTAAGCCCTATATTGCCACGCTATGACAGTATCAGATCTTAAATGGGTAAAGAGAATGACTGATAATAATGTTCAATATTAAAAATTAATATCAACAGGCTTTGTTCTTCTAAGAGAAGCAAGCTGGAATGAATCTGACCCATTAACAATTTGAAATGTTAAACTATTTGTTGAAAGATTTTGTGGCCTTCCTTCCTCCTTCTCTGGCAGTAACCTGGGAATAGCTTTATTGAAATGGAGAGGAGAATCAAGCAGAGAAGAAGATGGTGTCTCACCAGTCTTGTGACCTGCATTTATGATGCCACCTTTAATCTCTTCATTTCATGTAGCTCAGGAGACACCTTCACCACAGTGGACATTTTCTTTGGGGTGTACCAAAAGCCATTTTATCTCAATCTAGTAAAGCACTAAGCAAAACCATTTTCTAGATTATAGGAGCAAACTGAAAGTTAAAATATTAAAGCTTAAAACAAAATGCAGAGGAAAGAAACATATGGCTTAAGGGAACCCAAATTCATCTTACTGTCTGTCTGCTCCCGAAAATGACTGATGGTCCAATCTGCTGCTTCTTTGCCAAGAGCTTTGGGTCATTCTGAAAATGATCTTCACTGCTGTAACAATGCCCACAAGATTAAAAACTTAATCAAGATCAATATAAAAGCATTCCAGGTCACTTTCCTTACTCCTGGGAGATATTTTTCTTTGTTTTCAGTGTTACTCCTTTGGGAATTGGTTTGTCTCACATGTCTATTTATTTCAATTTATTCTACTCTCCAAGAAAAAAAATTATCTGCATCTGGAAAACTCTGGAATTGTTTTAAACAAAATTAAAATTTAAAGGTAAATCACAGCTACATCTGTTTTCTAGGTCATAGCATGTGTCTTATTTTTAATTTTTTTTTACTTGTCTCTCAAGTTCAGTTTGCATTTTGCAGCTAATTACACAGTGCAAATCAGCATCAACCTAGAGGTTCGAGTCCCAGGCTCTGGTATTTGTACAAGTGATAAAAAATGCACTTGGCATCAAAAGTGAACATCAAAAGGGTTCCAGAAAAGTAAATTCAGTTTGAAATGAGTCTCTAAGAAAGTTAAACTGTAGCAAACAGGGGCAATCACATTGCTCCCAAAAATAAACCCCTGATATAAAACAATGACTGTTGTAGGCAGTGCCAAGAGACCCCACTGCGTTCTGTCACACCAAATGTTGCATGGAGATGCTGATAAACTCTTCCCTTAGATTTTATGAGTGAGGATACGTGTCACTTTTTATCATAATTCCACACTGAACTTTCCATCTAATTTTTAGATTTGCCTTGAAACATTCAGAGACCATCCCATACTTCCAAGCTGGGTTAAGAAATTATTTACCCTTCACAATTTGAGTGCTCTCACTTATAAAAGTGGAAGTTCAGGTGATGTCTTCCTTCAATTTCTGACAATGTTTTGAAATTTCAAATCTATAAAACTGTCTATTTTTTCTGCTTTTCCTCCCCCTATAAGTCACAACATGCTGAACCATGATAATCAGCTTTATTTTAATTCCTGAATTGGTGTTTACTACGTTTATCCTTTCCATTTACTATGTTCATCTATCCCTGCCCCTTGTCATGCATTTGGAGTTTGTCATTAAGTTTGAAAAGCTCTTTTATTTAAATGATGAAATGAATTTGTGCCTTCCACAACAAAGAGTAGCAACACTCCCCTTTCTCTAGCCATCTTTCAATAAAAATAGTCTCAAGTTTAACATCAAAATCAAAAGAAAATGGTTAATCAGCCCTGCTAATTAATTTTACTGATTTCTTAGAGTTCTTTGGGTGCATCAGTGAGTTAGTTTGAAACAAGGTCATCAAGCACCTGATCAATTAGAGCTGAATTGATTTTTCTGCAACTCAAAAACAGTTTTCAAATTTGCTCCCTAAAAATTTTGATTTATTTTCTCACTGAAGGTAAGTGAGCCAGTTTCATGTTTTTCTATGCCATGACATTCAGATTAACAGCCTAAAGAATGACCTGGAAAAGTGCTGCTTGAGGACTTCTTTCCAAGATCCAATTTATTTTAATGGAAGTTTTACGGAAATAATACATTATTGCTTCAGCATAAGTAAATATATTCCTATGAAGTGCAAAATGTGCTCTGATTTCACTCTTCATTATTCCCACTTGGATTTGCATCACTGAAGAATTTCCCATCCCTTTTTATATTATTAATCAGCCAATAGCATACAAGGGCAGGTTAGTTAATCCAAAGAAAGGCACAAAAGTTTGAGAGGAGTTTAGATTCCTGAATTCAAGCCCAAATGCAGCATCTAAGCCTGGCTAAGGTGATTTCTTCAGCCAGCCATCATCTCTCACACTTGTATGCTTGAATAAATAGAAAGGAGGGCTCAGGAGGTTTTACAAAATCCAAGTCACTCACAGGCAATTCTGCATCCTGAATTAATACATCAGGAAAGAAGGAGATCAAGAGAACAGTATCCATTTATTAATTTATAAGCGTGAGATCCAATTTGGGAAACTACCAAATCTACAGAAGAAGGGGAAGAGGTAAAGAGAAATTCTAATACAGATTCCCAGAACTTCAGAGAGCTTGGCCTATTCCACCTGCTGGAATATGTTCCATGCTCCCACTACACTGCTACTCTCCAGAATATACCCCGAGTTCCATGTCCTGGTTACTCGGCAAGCCCAGTCTTTAAGATTCTGGATGTCCTAGGTTACAGTGTAAGATGTACCCAAAAGTTTGTATTCTATCACCATCTTCATAAGCTGTTAAAACCCGTGAGACAGTGTTCCCCACTTCCTTNAGGAAGACCAGACCCTTCTACACCGCCGCTGGACCTTCAGAGGAAGACCAGACCCTTCTACAGAACCACTGCTTCAACAGAACCATCACTCCAGGAGGACTGCAGCCACCATTTGATTGAACTGCTACCAACCCCCTGACCATCAGAGGGGTCAGGTTGTACTCTGACTCTGTCAGGTTAAGCCAGTGTTTCTGTATTATTGTTTTGTTATATATAGATACACTAGTAAAAGAACTGTTATTCCTATTCCCCATATCTTTGCCTGAAAGCCCCTGATTTCAAAATTATAATAATTCAGAGGGAAGGGGGTTGCATCTTCCATTTCAAGGGAGGCTCCTGCCTTTCCTTAACAGACATCTGTCTTTTCAAACCAAGACACTGGATTAGAGAAGTTGCTCAGTAATGAGCCCCAGGCCCCCCGAGCTGCTCATTAATCAAAGCTATTGCTCCTTGAGTGACAGTGTGGGCACAGTTACACCAAACATCACCAGGCTCACTGCCCAGCGGGCTGAGGCTGAGAAACCCACTTGCAAATGCAGTGCATTGGCTATGCACACATGTGATAAATACGTGAAAAACATTAACACCCATTGAACTGCTTTGTGCTTATTTAGAGCTGAAGTGATTTTGTCTGCCTAGACTTTTCTCATTTGTCCTTGTCCTTTTTCATAATTTTCCAATCAGAAATGATGTTAGAAGCTTGATGTCCTTCCCTCTCATTGTCTTTCCTAAACAAAGAAGCAATCACTTCAAGCACTCTCCCTCTTCCTTGTTTTTATGAGCAGTGAAAGTTGTTGATGACTGAACCCTAAATCCAATGTCGCCTTCTTTTCTGTCCAAGAAAGAACTCTCATAGTGCCAGGTGTTCCTGCCCCATGTTCAAGAATCTACTCTTGATGCTTGAAGATTCTTAATATTGTCATTTTCTTTCAGATCACTTGGGTTTTGTACAAGCTGTCCTGATTTTGGGTGGGTTATTTTTGCCATTCCTCTCACTATTTAGCCCCTCTTATAGCCAGAACCACTCACCACAGCCTGACCACAGTAGCCACAATTTTGTGTCACAAAATCCTTCCCAGAATTTGGTTTAAATCAGACCTTTATTGAACAAACAAATATAGACCCCTTCTTTGTTAATTACACAAAAAAGGAACCACTGCTGCAAATATTTTCATACGGATTTAATAATACTACAGATTCAAGCTGCTTCCAACTGATTAAGACGAATCTTTTTGGAACACTTAGTATTCAGACTACTTCTTCCACTCACTAAATAGATACTATTGAGAAAAGCTGACCAAAAAAACCTTAAAAAAAATCAATATTTCAGTTGTTCTAAAGGAGCCTTTTAGTTTAGACAAGAGCAAATCTTAATCCATTTCCATTAAATATCATGAATCCTCAGTGATTTTAGAAGATGACAGGGGAATGAATCTCCTTTACCTTTACTTGTTCCTCCTTGGAAAGGTGATATAGAAGGATTACATTTGAAAACTTTTATTTTCTATGTTATCTAGGCAAAAATTCACCCCCCCCCTTGAACCTCTTTGAGCCCCCTTTAACCCTCCAGACAGAGAGTTGGGCTTAATACTCCCTTCCATCCCAACTTTCCTGTCCCAACAGAAAGTTTGGGACAAAATGTGGTTACAATTCACCCTACACAATGATCTACTTCAGGCTTAGACAGGGTGAGGCTTCCATGAGGAGCCAAGCAGAAAATGTGTCATGAAATCCAAGACACCTTCTGGAATACCCTGAAAAAGGTCTATCAGCCTGGTGAAGGAATTCAGAAACCTGAACCACAGATTCTTCAGGGGAGACAAAGAAAGTGGGAAAATGCATCAAGCTTGCAGATTAGACAGATCCCAGCCACACAAATTGAGTACACCGGAGTGAAATCTTTCCCACAATGGCTTGTGTCAGCTTTATTTTCATAGATCCTGGGATGCCATTTCACTTTCTGCACCTTCTCACAGCAGACCTGTAATTCACTGGGCGCTGATTGCACCTCCTTTTGATCTCACTCCTCTAAACACATCTACTTTAGTCTTTTAAATTTTGTATAACATAAAAGTCTAAAAATATTTTTTTAAAAAGCAAGGATTTGTGTTTACCTAGAAGCCACAGAGGAAAACATAGCAGGTACCAAAATTCAAATGACTGTGTGATTTGTGAGTTTCTACATTTTTTTTATCTAGCTAAAAGCATTCAAAAGCTTCTTCAACGTGGCTATCATTGCTCTCATGTTAATGACACCTTGACAAGTCAGGAGGAAAATGGAAAACATTGATTTCTGAAGGACTTTTCTGAATCTGCTGTCAACTAGCACTAGAATAAATTAACTTCTAATATTTTAATAAAGTGAAATAATTTGTGATTTTTTCTCAACAGCTCATGACTCATCTCATCCAAGAGTACAAGAGCACAGCAGATGAACAGCTACTTCTCAATATGTTGCTTTAATCTGTTTCTATTCACTAAAAAAATGCTTAGATGAGGCAATTTACCAAGTGCAGAAGAAGCCTTTCACAAAATACAAAACATGCTTAAAGCAGACATTCCCAGCCTTAGGCCACCTTTAACATCCCTTTGAATGCAATTCTTTAACTGAAAATTAGGCATCTTAAAACAAAACTGGCATCACTGTAGATCATTTGGGGTTTTTTGGTCTCACCATGAATGGTAAATATTATCAATTTTCAAGCTCCAAGGATAATGGGAAAATGCTTCAATTATAATGGCTACAAAACAAATGAAACCCCAACAAGTATAAATTTTACTTAAAAAATACTTAGAGTTAAGACATTCTAGATTTGAAGGAAGCAAAATAAAATAGCTGTACAAAAATTCTGCTCTACTTTATAGACCTTTAGAAGCAGTAAATGTCTTTTGAAATGAAATACTACTCTGAAAGGAAAAAAAACACATTAAAAAAAATCCTGTAAATAGATTCTGGGTTTCCTGCATGTGATTTTTCACATTTTTTAGCTTTGTTAAAATTACATTTTCAGTAACTCTTGACAGTTTTAAAACATTGTACTGTAATGCTATAAAATGCCATATGCACATAAGTATTAGAGATAAAGACATTTAGAAAATGTCTTTACATCTGAAGATCCATGGCTGATTTTTAATGAGCTATAATTATTTCCTCTATAAAAAAAAGGAAACAATAAGCCCTTTTTTTTGCATTGACAAAAGCCTCAGAAACATCCCAAAATGTCTGTTTCTCTCTCTAAGATATAATGACAATGACAAAAACGAGACTTAAAGACAGCTTATCCTTTGCAGAGCCAGAAAAAACCTTTCAAAGAAGCTTTCTGATAAGGGACTACTTAGGAATCACCTGTTCAAAATGGAGACAGAGCTGCAGAACCCAGATGCAAATTCACCCCTCTTATGCTCTCAGGAGTTTGTTCTTCATTTCTAATATGAAAAGGAATAAGAAGCAAACCAGGTGATCAAGATCTTAATCTCTATGGCCAAACAGACACCTTCCAGACATTAAACAAACCAGTTTACTATCAGCCACTTTTAAATATAAATAATAAACTTCCCTTCTTCCAATATCAGCCGAATATTATCTCATAAATTTGCCATTTTCATTCCTGACCTCATGCTACAGTTTCAAGTTCACGCAGACATGGTTTTGTTGAATCCATTTTCTATTAGGCTTCCCAGTACAATGATTTGGCTGTGTATGATTATACAGCTCTCTGAGAGTGCAGAAAATTACCAGTAATTTAGGGAGAAATTCCACAGCAAAGGCTGCCAGAATGTGCTCTTCAATTTAAAAAGATATTCCCAGAGCCTGCTTGGCTTTGCTGGCTGCAAGCTCTGTTTGAGTCCACCATAGCCCAATGCATCATTCCAATAAATATCATTTTATATCTTTGTCATTCTCTCTGTCTCTCCAGTGAATTTAAATTGACTTGACGAAATCTTGCTCTTGCCACTGAATACATAACCCCACCATTCATTTAATTATACACACAGCAGCAGGAGAGAAAACCAGACAATATGTTAGTGCTGATGCATTGCTGTGTGTGAAACAGAAAAAAAATATAAATATATTTATTAAACTGAGACACTATTCTGGGCTTGATTCACTGATTTTCTCCAAAACAGGGGAAGGAAATGATCCTCCTCGGCTGTATTTAAAGATTCTGTTGATTTTTTTTTTTAACTACATCAATGCTCAATGACCAGTGATCACCACTGGAATTGCAACCAGACTTTCTATACTAAATTTCACTTTAATTGCTATTCCATTTTCTGCTCCTTCAGTGCTACTTATATCTAACATTTATTTCAGCCAGTCTACTATAACTTTCTCACGTAATGTATAGAGCAAATTCTCACGACTTTGGACTGAAATCCACTTTTTGCTCCCCCTTTTTTAACCAAACTCTTTTTACAGAATAGACAAACCCCAATGCCACGATTTTTCTACAGTCTCCTGTTTGTCAGCCCTGTTGATTATGATACACAGAGGGTGTTAGGGGTCAGGTCACAGCTGAATTAAGACATCAAGGGGCTTATTTCATGTGCCTGCACTTCCCTGCTGCTTCTAAATATTTTTGAAGAGTCACCAGTAGACCAAAGAAATAACTACTGCATGGTTCAACCAGGTACGGTCTGACCTTTCCCTGTCTGCTCATCATCCTTCAAAAAGCACAGGAGTAATGAAAAACCAAACCCCATAGCCTTAACTGCAGGGCTCAGCACAAAGTGGGGCTTACAGAGTGAAGCTGATAGTTTGATAAACCTGAACAGTCTCAGTAACAGGTGGAGACAGAGCTGCACAACTGGCAGCACAAAATAGCTTTCCTCTGGCCACGCAAGGGCACTGTAGGGAAAAGTAAACAGAGTTTTGGCACTTGATTTAAGAGAACAATTCCATTTAATTCCTTCTTTCAAACTAGCCAGTGTTTCTGAGTGGGTTGTGAAGATGCATCTCCCACCCGTCCTTAGGCAGGACTGTGAGCTCAGAAATGCTCATTAGGCCTCATCGAAGAGCTCATCAGAGAGCCTGCTCCCAGGAACAGGTGCTGGTAGCGAGCTCCTCTTTCCCAACAAACAGCCTTGGAAACTTGCCTGGATAACGACCCCAGGGGAACAATGTTTTTGTTACCAAACCTACAAAGAAAGTTACCCCCAACTCGTGGCCAGGGTGGAAAATTAGCACAACTAAAGCCCACTCTTCTGTGATCCTGCAAACAGCAGTCCTAAATGAAACCCTTTGAGTTCTCCTGGACTG
>WEIT01003924.1:1849-25148 GCA_013389985.1 Dryoscopus gambensis
ACCTACTTTTTTAGGTGCTTACAGCCTCCTCTCCTATTCTGTTTTGTTCCATTTGACAAGTGCAAACATTAATAGTGACAAAGAGTCCCATGGAAGTCTGCAACATGAAACCAGTATTTTTAAACTGCTTGGAGTGGAACAACTCTGCCAACTCTCACCCAGTGCCTAACAGAGTTCTAATAATGAAAATTTTAGACCTCTCTGCAGCATGTAGAGATGCATTTCTTTTAAATCACAATTACACACTTAAGATAAACATCACAGAATCATCTTCTATAACGTCAAAAAAGGGAGCTTTTACACATATTTCAAAAAGGGATTTTAAGACGAGCAGGAAAGGAATATGTTTATATCATAAATGAACACAAGCAAGCTTAAATCAGACCAAAAGAGTGGAAAAGCTTTTGTTGCCAAAACCACATAGATCTCTAACTCAGTAGAAATGGCATGCATGTGAAAGCCAGCAGAAAGGTTAAAACGCCTACACGCCAGCACTGGCAGCCATAAGTGTTCAAAGGTCATCGTTCTATCTTCGCAACTCATTCGGTTTAAAAAAAAAATAAATAATGTGTGTCTGTCACTCGATACTATGTGTTTTGAACACATTCAGGCATGTTTTCCAACTTTTCTGTAACCAAGGCAGCTAGAAACCTACTACCTTAAAGGAAGCTGAGGTCTGCAATCAAAAATCTTAGCTGCTGCCATGTATGTGCAAACCATTACTACACCAAATTGCTCAATCTCTAGAAAAATTACAAAAACTAGCCATACTGCAACTTCTGCACTATGCTGACTTATTACACATGGAGAGGCAATAAGTTATTGGGTCCCAAGTCATTGCTTGGCCAAATAAAAAAGGGTCCGAATAAGTTACAGGGTAAAAAGTCATAATCCAAACTAAAGTTCACACCATGAGATAAAAAATTCCATTTTTTTAGACTGAAAGAATTTCAGTACCTTCAGTCCAATTTCATTATCAATATTGGCATGTGTGTTGGTAATATTAAATACTGGAAACAAATTCAAAGACTGAACAAAGTATGAAATTACAGTACAGTCTTGCTCACAACAGATGTTCTGTCAGGACTGAACCGAAAAATGAATGGGACAATCGTGAATGCATTGCCTGTACTTCATTTTGTATAGAGCCAGTAACTGAAATCCCTATGTCTCCAGCACTTCACTTGAATGGTAACACCGATAAATATTTTTGAGGAAGAATAAATATTGTCCTTATACTGTAAAATATATTTTTATAGAAAAACCTTGATTTATGTAAAACTTATGTCAAGGCATACAAGCAATACTTACATGACTTTGCAGATAAAACCCCTCAGAAATAATGTGAGGTGGCTTGTATTATTAAGACAAATAATTTCACGCAGGGAACATCACAGATATAACATATGAAGCAATACAGTTTTCCAACACTACAGTTTCTTCTGTGTACAGTGTACACAAATAGTGTACAGAAATAGATTAACTTCTTTAATACAACCTGATCTCTATGTTATAATCCAATTTTCCCAGGGGAGCAAACTAGTTATTATAATCATTGAGGATTAGCTGCAGAGAAGATCTTCTTTAAAGAATCAAAGTCACAGCACCCAATGCCCTGCAGAGCTCTAACACTAGTCACCCACCAGGGTAGGAAAGACCAACAGCCTAAACATCACACTGAGCAAACCGCAGAACCTGACTCCCCAGTGTAATCCACATTGCATCCACAGCATCAGAAGCCCTGTTCATTACAGACATTCTGAGGATAATTATAAACCTTCCTGATACTCCTTTCCATGCACTTCTGATCATTTGGATTATGAACTTCTGGGGTTTTACTCTACTAGGACATTATACCATAACTAGGGCAAGCAGTGATCCAGCCATTATCTCCTGCCCAGAATAGCACATCACTATCACTCTTATTTTCCATTTTGCTCTTTGCTTCATTGGTTTACCTCCAGCCCAGCCATTTTTCTCCTTATCTTTCTCTTTTTTGGAGGTGAGGTAGAGGGGAGAAGAGGAAGAATTTGCTCTAGTTTTGTTTCTCCCCAGGAACCACAGACTTTTGTAGAGAGCAAAAGATTTTTAGACAGATAAACCATAACCACCTGCTCTCTGTATCACATATTATTTGGTAGAACTATAGAACAAGCAAGCAGGTTTCAAGGTACTTGCTCCTTCACTTGCAATGGTATATACACCAACGGAAAGCAAATTAGGGTAATGACTGATTAATCTTTTCTTGCTAAGCAAAGGCTGTCTGTGAAAACACTATGTTTTTAAAACTGACGTGTCTCCTTTTTTACCTCAAAAAAACCCCAGGGCAATTGAAAAAAAAATCAAAAGATAGGGCTAAAGGGAACTTCAAGGAACATTGTTCAAACTTCACAGCTGAACAGGTTATTCCAGCAGCTGGGAATAGTCACATATTGCAACCTCTCCTCTACCACATCAACAAATCAGTTTTTGGTCTGTATTTGTGGAGAAGAGATGACACATCCTTGAAATGTCATCTTCTGAGATAAAACATGCTATAGCAGCAGGTGTTCATCTTCCAATGCTTCACAGGACAACTGAGGAGAGGGCTGCTTCTAGCACGGATGGATCCTAGATGGCTTTTAATAGGAAAATTTGTGAGGAGTCTGCTGGGGATGAGCAGCTTCATTAGGTCCATCACCTTTTCAGGGAGTACTAAAGGACATATAATGGAGAAAGGGCAGTAGAACAGAAGACTGGTGGTGTGGGTTGCCATTACCTGAATGGCAGTCTCATATCTGCTCCTGAAGGACTTTTGGGAAGTGGTAAGTCCAATTAGTCTACAGGAGAGATGAAATGCCTGTTAGGAGGCCTGTTATGATAGTAGTTAGTGCTATCACAGATTTAGCTGAGTTATAATGACATTTGAAAGAGTGTATACCATTTGCGCACTATCATTCACAGTCCACAGCAGCAAGATGAGGCTACAGATCACCTTGAGAATAGAGGTAAAGAGAGGTTAAGTTCTTAGAAATGGTTTGTCACACAGATGTGTCCTGGTCTACTTCCTGACACGGTAATGGACCTAAGCAAGCTGCTCGAACAAGTCTGATCAAAAGTCACTGCAAATAATATCTTCATAGAAACATGAATTATGAGGATTACAGGAAAAAGTAATTCTCTCCTGCTTGCTTCATGTATTAGACTGTCCCACCATCAGGAGAGAGATTTCTCTGCAACTTGGGACTGACCATAGTTTGCAGTTTCCATCTCTCTAGCTCACAGACAAAGAAAACACCCCTGCCTACCACTCCTCTGCTCCAGATCATTTGGACTATTCTGCTGATACTCTTCTACTCTTCTCTGTAGTCTGTATCTCCTTGCACTTACTCAACACAGAGGTGGCCCCATAGCTCCGTCCCAGATATAGTGCAGCTAATCTTGGTCCAGGCTGCAGTGAAGATGCATGCAAGAAAGCTCTAATAAGCCTCAGACCTTTACCTGGGCTACACTGATTACACACTGGTGGAGTTTGCAGTCCTGAGAGCTGTGAGTCAGGTGAGCAGTGAAGGTAGGCCTCTGGAGCTAGCCAGCAGGAACCCCAGGGAAACTGCCCTCAGGGACAAGGGAGAGCAACAGAGCTGGCAGATCTGTACGGACGTCCTCCACAGAGCACAAGAGCTAACAATCCCCAGGCACAAGAAATCGGACAAGGAAGGCAAGAGCCCAGCAAGGATGCGAACGGATTGCTGGTCAAACTAAAGGGCAAGACATGAATGTACAAGCAGAAGCAAGGACAGGTATCCCAGGAAGACTATAGGGACATGGTCCAGCTGTGAACAAATGTGATGAGGAAGGCCATGGCAAAGCTGGAGCTGAACTTGGCAAGGGATGTAAAGAATAACAAAAACATCCACAGGTATATTAACCAGAAAAGGAAAGTCAGAGAAAGTGTACACACCCACTAAACAAGGCTGGTAAACTGGTAACAATAGATAAGGAGAAGGCTAAGTAACTAAGTTAAGTTTTTTGCCTCAGTCTTGGCTTGCAACCTCTCTTCCCACACTTCTTGAATGGATGGAGTGCAAGAGAAACCAGAGGAACAAAGTCCCTTTCACTGTAAGGGAAGATTAGATTCATGATCACCTGAGGAACCTGANAAACATCCATAGGTATATTAACCAGAAAAGGAAAGTCAGAGAAAGTGTACACACCCACTAAACAAGGCTGGTAAACTGGTAACAACAGATAAGGAGAAGGCTAAGTAACTAAGTTAAGTTTTTTGCCTCAGTCTTGGCTTGCAACCTCTCTTCCCACACTTCTTGAATGGATGGAGTGCAAGAGAAACCAGAGGAACAAAGTCCCTTTCACTGTAAGGGAAGATTAGATTCATGATCACCTGAGGAACCTGACTGTACATGACACCTGATAAGATGCATCCCAGAGTCCTGAGGAAATTGGTTGATATATTTGCACAGCCATTCTCCATAATATTTGAAAAGTCATGGCAATCAAGTGAAGTTCCAGCTGACTGGAAAAAGGGAAACATTGTCCCCAGATGATCTTCATGGTGCCTTCCAACCTAAATCATATAATACATTCAAACCCAGCCCACACTTGTCCACGTACCCCACTGATCTGGTCTCTGACTAACCAAACTGACTTCTCAGAACATCCTCAGACCTGCCACCTCACCAAGGAATTCGCTAGCAATCTGGGCTCTTTGCCTGAGCCTGGCTTCCATCCAGCTCCCTGAGGGTGACCAGGAAAGCACTCAGCAGGTTGCCAGGTGTCTAATAATTGATCCTTGGCTGTGGGGTGCTGAAGCACTTACCAAGCTTTTTTCCCCTCCATCCCTTTCCAGGCTGCCTGTATTATCTTTGCCTTCCAGGATCCCACCTAACTACACTTACAAATACCTGAGGTTGAGGTGCCTCCATCAAATTACTAACAAAGATACTAAAAGAAAGTGATACAATACAAATTTTCAGAGTCATCAGTGAACAAGTCCCCCAAATCAGAAAAACAAAAAGGACAATCAAAAATAGTACAAACCCAAGCTTATAAGATAAATTTGAAAGGCAGCATTTAATAACTTAGCCATCAGAAACAGCTGCTATTTTTCTGTAGTCTCATTTAAAATATTTTCCCAGTCATTTGTATACACAGTTCCTTACAAGAGATTTCCTTCTTTCAATAACAAAGCTTTAAGGGTGGCAGAAATAATGTTTCCAAATCCTGTGCAACTAGTCTGTACAAAAAAAGACAGTGGCTACATGTTATGATTCCACTTGCTCCCATTTTTATAAGGTTCCACCCTTCCTTGGCTCTCACTGCAGGTGCGCCCCCCTTTAGCTCTGGCCACACACTGAAGCAGATTTGTGAAATTATGTGTTTAAAAGAATGCACATATCACACAGTTTTAATACGAATGAAATAATAAAGACTGTATTTAAAAAGTGTGGCTCCATGTACCTTTGAAAACTGGCACAACTAAGACACAGTATGCCTCTATAAAGAAGAGCAGGAACCTCTTAGCTACATCTGCCACTCCTGGATCTATAACAGGGTATCCTGGATTAGACTTGAGTATGTGTTGTGTTTGCACATCTAAGATACAATATATATTTCATAATCAAGTCTGGCTTAAAAGTACACCTACTGCCTCTTTAAATGGTGCTTACACAAAACCAGTACTTCACAACAGGAGTTTAGCTCAAGAGAAGCTGATCACTAACCTGTTAGTGCTACGATTCAAAACCAAAAACTTTCACATCCCTGTGTAAATCTCCATTTCCTTTAATGGAATTCTGGGAAGATACAACCTGCAGTCAGCTAGCCAGCTGAAGAACAGATCCTAAATTAAAGCTCACTGTGCAGAGGAAAAAAATGCTATGGATAGTGTAAAATCTGCAGTCTGCTATTCTCTCACAGGAGTCATCTAAACTTGGTACATTTTACAATGAACAAAATAAAACCAAGCTTCTTCCAGCCTCTTAAAGGAACTGAGAAGGTAGGCAATTGACAGGTTTTTTTCAGAAGTTCAAAAGGTGAAAAAATTCCACACACACATTCTAAAGTATAAATTCCCACTGCATATTATAACTATCCCACAAAATTATTTACTGCACATAAATCAATTATTTTCTACAGAATAAAGTTACCAGACAATAAAAAAAAAATCTTCACTTGATGATTTCTCAATATTAACAGAAATTTAAAGAAAAAACTTTAAAGTACCAAGATACCTATCCTGAAATTAAAAACTTTGGAATAATTAATCCAATTAAAAATGTACATATTTATGAAACTGAGCATTATGAATTTTCGATGTTTTGTATCAGACACAAACGTTAAACAATCAGTTTTTCTAAAATGATTTTTCTCATTTCCATCAAAGCATAAAAACTATAAAGAATCCTAACAAATCAAACCAAAGCAAAATTTATTAAACATTTTATTCCTCTACTGGAAAATAAACATGATAATTCACCAAGAAATGAGACAGATCAAAGAGTCAAACACTGGTTTTCCTCTACCCCAATAATAAAAGGGAAAAATGACTAGATACAGAAAGTCAACTACTTTTTGAAAACTGCCCTGAAGAAAATTAATTATCAATTTCAACAGACATAATTATTACACATTCAAAGCAAGATAACACCAAGGAAATTCTTCCATTCCATGCAAAATTTGTTTGGTGTTGATATAAATGCATGTTTAAGTTTAGAAAATGAGGCTTTATTGTTATTACTACTGCAACAAGACTCAGCTAACCAGCTCAATTAATCTTCCTGAAATACATGAACTTATATATTATGTGAGCACTTCAACTGCCAGACTTTTAACATGCAGATGTGTCTTAAAAGGTGGGAAAGGAAGCTAAAAAGAGATGATGAAATTCACACAAATGAATCTTTTTGCAATTATATCCTAGACCAGAAATAACACCCAGTGAAGATTTATTAGCTTTTACATTCAACTGAATGCTTACACTTTTTACATAAAGAATTCTGACCAATCAAGAGAAAACTTCAGACAAAATTTCCTGCTCTGTTCTCATTATGCCATTCTAAAAGTTTCAGAAATGAAGAAAGTCAACTGTTGGTCAAGAGGGTCTGTAAAAAGTTATGCAAATTATTTCTGCATCCAATGCCTTTATCACAGAACCATGGAACGGGTCAGGCTGGGAGGGATCACAGTGAGTCATCCCGTCCAACACCCCTGCTCAAGCAGGGTCATCCTAGAGCACACAGCACAGGGTTGTGTCCAGACAGTTCCTGAGTATCTCCAGTGAGGGAGACTCCACAGCCTCTTTGGGAAATATGTTCCTGTGATCAGTCACCTGCACAGTAAAGAAGTTCTTCCTCCTCAAGTGGAACTTCCCGTGCATCAGTTTCCACCCATTGTCTCTTGTGCTACTGCTTGGCAACACCGAGAAAAGCCTGGATCCATTCTCTGACATTCTCCCTGCAGATACTTACAGACACTGATGAGGTCCCTTCTCAGCTGTCTCTTCTCCAGGCTGAACGCCCAGCTTCCTCAGCCTTTCCTTGTAAGAGATGCTCCAGTCCCTTAATCATCTTTGTTGCCCTCCACTGGACCTGCTCCAGGAGCTCCATGTCTCTCTTGCCCTGAGGAACCCAGAGCTGGACACAGCACTCAAGATGTGGCCTCACCGGGGTTGAGTAGAGGGGCAGGATCACCTCCCTCTACCTGCTGGCATTGCCCTTCCTAATGCAGTGTAGGAAACCTTTGGCCTTCTCATCTGCATGGACACATCACTGGTTCATGCACAGCTTGTTGTTCACCAGGACCCTGAGGTCCTTCCCTGTACAGCTGCTTTCCAACAGGTCAATTCCCAGCCTGTGTTGGTGCATGGGGTTACTCCTCCCCAGGTGCAGGACCCTGCACTTGCCTTCATTCAATCTCTTTTTTGCCCAACTCTCCAGCCTGTCAAGGCCCTTCTGAAGGGCTGCACTCTAGGGTACTGGCTCCTCCCAGCTTAGTGTCATCAGCAAACTTGCTGAGGAGGCACCTGTCCCTTCATCCAAGTCATTAATTAATAAGTTAAGCAATTCCAGGCCCAGTGTTGAACCTTGGGGGACACCACTAGTGTCAGGCCTCCAACTAGACCCTGTGTCACCGATAGTGACTCTCTGGGATCAGCCAGTTCTCAATCCACCTCACTGTCCACTCACCCAGACCACGCTTCCTGAGTTTGCCTACAAGGATGATGTGAGAGACAGTGTTGAAAGCCTTGCTGGAGTTGAGGTTAAACAATATCCACTGCTCTCCCCTCATCCCTACACGTACTTGTCTCATCATAAAAGGCAACCAGGTTGGTCAAGGATGATTTGCCCTTAGTGAATCCAGGCTCCTGATCACCTTCTTGTCACGCACATTGATAGAGATGGCCTCCAGAATGAGACACTCCGCCACCTTTCCAGGGACTGAGATGAGGCTGACCGGCCAGTAGTTCTCTGGGTTCTCCTTTTTGCCATTTCTGAAGACCAGGGTGACACTTGCTTTCTTCCAGAACTCAGATATTTCTCCTGACTGCCCTGACCTCTCATGAGCAGCCTCATTATGGTGTTCACCAGCTCCTTCAGCACTTTTTGATGCAACCCATCAGGGCCTATGGACTTGTGGATGTCTAGTTTACCTGGGTGTTCTCTAACTCAATCCTCCTCAACCAAGGGAAAGTCTTTCTTCCAATATCCCTTTACCCTGGTCTCTTGAGTCAGATATTTCAGAGAGCTGGTCTTGTCAGTGAAGACCAATGCAAAGAATGCATTCAGTGTCTCCATCTTCTTTGTGTCCTCTGTCACCAGGGTACCCTTCCATTTAATAACAGCCCCTCATGATCCTAGGTTTTTCTTTTGTTACATATTTGAAGACCTTCTTGTTGTCCTTGACATCCTTGATCAGATTTAATTCCAGATCAGTCTTGGCCCTTCCTATCTTATTTCTACTTTGACAAGTTCTCTATATTGATACCAAGTGGTCTGACCCTGCTTCCATCTCCTGTGTATTTCCTGATTACACTTGAAAAATGACAGGAGGTTTTTATTCATTCATGCAGGTCTCCTGCCCCCTTTGTCCAATTTCTTGCTCATTGTTCTTGAGCCTTGAGGAAGTCACGCTTGAATATCAAGCAGCTCTCTTGGACTACTGTTCCCACAGAATTCTGTCAAGAAGATCCCTTAAGACGCAAAAGTTAGCTTTCCTGAAGTCCATGGCTGTAATCTTACTTGCTACCCTGCTTCATCCTCACCCTTTACAGTCCATAAAGGATATAGCTGGCAAGCCTTAAATCAGTTTTAAGGGACATCATATTATCTTATATCATCAACTTACTCCTTTAAGATACTATTATCTAGCACATTCAGAAATATCTTCTCAGCTATGCCCACATGATAAAGCAAGGGAGGGGTCAGAGGGGAAGTGGCACACCAGGCCAGACAACTAAACAAAATTAACTCAAACGATTTTTGTAGGTGGTTTTGTTTTGTTGGGGTTTTTTTTGCTTGTTTTGTTTGGTGCTTTTTTTTTTGGTTGGTTGGTTGGTTGGTTTTCTTTAGGAGACAAAGACTTATTCCTAACTCGTGGTCAGGGTATTGACCTAGAATGTGGGAGAAGTAAGACTAAGTACTTCCTCTGAATCTGTCCACAGATGAAGAATTACCACATGAAAGATAGCAAGAGCAATACACACACAGACCATACAGGTAACTACATGGCTACAGTGACCAGGCACTTCACACCCTAACAGCTACTTATGTTAGTAAGCACTTTTACCAATCTCCTTGTTGAACAAGCCAAAAGTTTTCATAATGTTAGCCTTTGAACATTACTCTGACCACTCATTTCTATGGCCACATTAAATTCCCTCTTTTCAGCTAGCATTAATATGTGATCAGTCAACAGAGTCTAAAACTGATCCAGCCCAAAACTAACCCAAATGTTGTTTCATTCAGCTAAATCAACTACATTTGTTTCACCATTTGACTGCTCAAAACCTGTGCTGGCACAGGGGAAGGGGAAGCAGCAAATCATAGGTTAGATATCTTTTGGCAACGGTGCCATTTCAGGCTGACCTACACCATGTGTTAAATTACAACCAGAGAACAAAATTAGGAAAACGAGATTCAAATTTGTGCTCAAAGAAATGAGCATTATAGCTACTACATGAGAAGCCTGCCTCATATTTAAATGAAACATCTTTACTCTCCCATGTGCTGTTACATCTCATATGGCAACCCATGACAAATTAAACTTGTGGGCAGAATGCAGCTTATTTTTATATACTGATCCAGACTCATGGATCAGCTTCTGGATATGAAAACAAACCCAGAACTCAGCCTTAGAGTCAATGGGAATCTCAAGCAAAATGTAAATATATACACCTGATGTGTTGCTTAGTTGTCAACCTATCTATCAAACAGCATGTTAATCAGCAGCAACTTGGATGGTTTTAGAATGATCCTCAACACACATACTTATACATGGATATTCCTCTAAATTAATAATCTGAGACTAAGAAAATTTGATGAATGATTTATACCACCAGCAGCTATTTGTAACACTTAGAACTGTACAGGTATACCAAATGGACATAATTTTAAAAAAATCACAACAGTTGCTAACAGCAACACCCAAGAACATGTGACAGGTGTTTCAGAAAGCTAGTACTTTATCTGAAACTTAATTATCTATATCATATAGAAATGCATACATGTAAGTAAAACACTTCTAAAAATATTTAGTGCCAGTCATCACTTTATTTTTTACAAGTTGATTGCACAATCCATGATTTGTGCAGCTGTACAAGTGCTTCTGATGCCTAAATTTCCCAGCACGGGTGACTCATGCACAGCTAAATTATTCTGTAAAGCTTTTGTGAAGAGTGGACTGTTTGCCTGCCTGAAAAATGGAGTAGGCAGTGCACTTCACAGGAAAGCATCTTCAAAAAGAAAGAAGTGAGACTTCATATTTCCATAAAATGAGAGAGTTGGAAAATTTTAAGCTACAACACGGAAGTGCAGTCCAAGTCAAAAATTATCAAACAAGCAGCTCCTCCTCCCTACCTCTATCCACCACTTTCCCCTGAAGTCCTGCACATCATTTTGGAGACCACAAAGTGGTAACAAAAGGAGAATGAATGAGGTAGCTGAAAAAAGAACAAAACAAAACATGGGAAGCACTAGGGGATGGTCATTTCAGTGTATTTCCACTGTAAGAGAAGAGCAGGTTTGGGACCAATTGATGAAACTAAATAGCTGCAAGTCTATGGGACCTGATGAGATGATGTTGCCATGCCACCCTCCATCATATTTGAAAAGCCACGGCAGTCAGACAAAAACCCTGTTGACTGGAAAAACAGAACATCAGTCCTACTTTTAAAAAAGGGAGAAAGCAAGATCCAGGAAACCACAGAACAATGAGCCTCACCTCTGTGTCTGGGAAGATCATGGAAGCAATTTTAAGGCACATACAACACAAGGAGGTGATCAGAGACAGCCAGCATAGCTTTACTAAGGGCAAATCATGTCTGACCAATCTGGTAGCCTTGTATGATGGAACAACAGCTGACAAGGTTAAGACCAACCAATCCCATCTAACTAGACTTCTGNTTTGTTTTGTTGGGGTTTTTTTTGCTTGTTTTGTTTGGTGCTTTTTTTTTTGGTTGGTTGGTTGGTTGGTTTTCTTTAGGAGACAAAGACTTATTCCTAACTCGTGGTCAGGGTATTGACCTAGAATGTGGGAGAAGTAAGACTAAGTACTTCCTCTGAATCTGTCCACAGATGAAGAATTACCACATGAAAGATAGCAAGAGCAATACACACACAGACCATACAGGTAACTACATGGCTACAGTGACCAGGCACTTCACACCCTAACAGCTACTTATGTTAGTAAGCACTTTTACCAATCTCCTTGTTGAACAAGCCAAAAGTTTTCATAATGTTAGCCTTTGAACATTACTCTGACCACTCATTTCTATGGCCACATTAAATTCCCTCTTTTCAGCTAGCATTAATATGTGATCAGTCAACAGAGTCTAAAACTGATCCAGCCCAAAACTAACCCAAATGTTGTTTCATTCAGCTAAATCAACTACATTTGTTTCACCATTTGACTGCTCAAAACCTGTGCTGGCACAGGGGAAGGGGAAGCAGCAAATCATAGGTTAGATATCTTTTGGCAACGGTGCCATTTCAGGCTGACCTACACCATGTGTTAAATTACAACCAGAGAACAAAATTAGGAAAACGAGATTCAAATTTGTGCTCAAAGAAATGAGCATTATAGCTACTACATGAGAAGCCTGCCTCATATTTAAATGAAACATCTTTACTCTCCCATGTGCTGTTACATCTCATATGGCAACCCATGACAAATTAAACTTGTGGGCAGAATGCAGCTTATTTTTATATACTGATCCAGACTCATGGATCAGCTTCTGGATATGAAAACAAACCCAGAACTCAGCCTTAGAGTCAATGGGAATCTCAAGCAAAATGTAAATATATACACCTGATGTGTTGCTTAGTTGTCAACCTATCTATCAAACAGCATGTTAATCAGCAGCAACTTGGATGGTTTTAGAATGATCCTCAACACACATACTTATACATGGATATTCCTCTAAATTAATAATCTGAGACTAAGAAAATTTGATGAATGATTTATACCACCAGCAGCTATTTGTAACACTTAGAACTGTACAGGTATACCAAATGGACATAATTTTAAAAAAATCACAACAGTTGCTAACAGCAACACCCAAGAACATGTGACAGGTGTTTCAGAAAGCTAGTACTTTATCTGAAACTTAATTATCTATATCATATAGAAATGCATACATGTAAGTAAAACACTTCTAAAAATATTTAGTGCCAGTCATCACTTTATTTTTTACAAGTTGATTGCACAATCCATGATTTGTGCAGCTGTACAAGTGCTTCTGATGCCTAAATTTCCCAGCACGGGTGACTCATGCACAGCTAAATTATTCTGTAAAGCTTTTGTGAAGAGTGGACTGTTTGCCTGCCTGAAAAATGGAGTAGGCAGTGCACTTCACAGGAAAGCATCTTCAAAAAGAAAGAAGTGAGACTTCATATTTCCATAAAATGAGAGAGTTGGAAAATTTTAAGCTACAACACGGAAGTGCAGTCCAAGTCAAAAATTATCAAACAAGCAGCTCCTCCTCCCTACCTCTATCCACCACTTTCCCCTGAAGTCCTGCACATCATTTTGGAGACCACAAAGTGGTAACAAAAGGAGAATGAATGAGGTAGCTGAAAAAAGAACAAAACAAAACATGGGAAGCACTAGGGGATGGTCATTTCAGTGTATTTCCACTGTAAGAGAAGAGCAGGTTTGGGACCAATTGATGAAACTAAATAGCTGCAAGTCTATGGGACCTGATGAGATGATGTTGCCATGCCACCCTCCATCATATTTGAAAAGCCACGGCAGTCAGACAAAAACCCTGTTGACTGGAAAAACAGAACATCAGTCCTACTTTTAAAAAAGGGAGAAAGCAAGATCCAGGAAACCACAGAACAATGAGCCTCACCTCTGTGTCTGGGAAGATCATGGAAGCAATTTTAAGGCACATACAACACAAGGAGGTGATCAGAGACAGCCAGCATAGCTTTACTAAGGGCAAATCATGTCTGACCAATCTGGTAGCCTTGTATGATGGAACAACAGCTGACAAGGTTAAGACCAACCAATCCCATCTAACTAGACTTCTGTAAGGCTTTTGACATGGTTCCATACAACATCCTTTTTGCCAAATTGGAGAGACATAGGTTTGAGTGGTGGACTATTGGAGGGAAAACGAACTTGATGGATGGACACAGCCTAAGAGCTGTGGTCAGTAACTCTACGTCCCGATGAAGGCCAGTGACAAGGGGTGACTGCATCTAGCTCTCGGATCCTCAACAAAAGAAAGACATGGACCTCTTAGAGCAGGCCCAGAGGAGGCCATGAAGATGATCAGAAGACTGGAGCACCTCTCCTATGAAGACAGGCTGAGAGATGGGGTTCTTCAGCCTGAAGCAGAGAAGGCTCCACAGAAACCTTGTTTCAGCCTTCCAGTACTTGAAGGGAGCTTTTAAAAAAGAGGGAGAGCAACTTTTTACATAAGCAGATAATTACAGAACAAGGAGGAACAGCTTAAAACTAAAAAAGCAAAGATTTAGATTAGATGTTAGGAAGAAATTCTTTATTCAGAGGGTGCTGAGGCACTGGAACAGGTCTTCCAGAGAAGTTGTGGATGCCCAATCCCTGGAAGTGTTTGAAGCCAGGCTGGATGTGACCCTGAGCAACCTGATCTAGTGAATGGCATTCCCCGCTCATGAAGGAGGGGGATTGGAACTGGATGATCTTTAAGGTCTCTTCCAAACCAAGCCTTTCTATGATTCTATCCAAAAAAATTTGTGGCAAAATACACTTTTTTATTAGCATGCTTACTAATATATTCCTATGGTTAACAAGTTTTAACAGAAGAACTTAATTTTCGAGAATTCTAGTGTCTATCAGATCCTTCAGGTAATCCCTCAATAAAACTACCTGTTATTGAAAAAACAAGCTTATACTGTAAATTAAAGGTCAACACTATACTTACAGAATTCCAAATTTTAATTTCACTAAAGAAAACACTAGAGTTACTCTTTTATCAGAACTTTCAACAGAAGAATCTGGACTCAACTGGAATTACAGTGATTGCAAGACCTGAGATAAAGGACAAGTGCTTCATATTTCAAAGGCAAGAAGTGCCGTAACAGGGAAAGGGGACACCCCCCCTCCCCAAAAAACCCAACCAAACAAAACCCCAAGCAAATAAACAAAACAAAACAGAAACACAACCCCAAAAAACTAACAAACCAGAAGAGTTTTGCAATTGATACAGAGAGGAAATAACTCTGGTTTTGGTTAAAAAATTAATAAAACTAAGACAAAACAAGTTTATTTTTCTTGTCCCTAGAAACTTCTGGCAAAACGCTTTGTAACCACTTTGGGTACAGATGCTAAGTATCCTTTTGCCACCCTGCTACAAGCAAGAACCCAAAGGAGATGGAAGCAGCCACCATTTAGTCAGTCATTGGACTTGTTCAGGTGGGAAAGATGACACATTAATGTAACAAAAGAGATAGCGCTGCATGAACAAAACAGAAACAGCAATGCAGCGATAGGAAAAAAGTATATAAAATCAACTCCAGATTTTATTTAATTTTAGTGTAATCATTCTGCATATATTCTTATATGGAAATAAAGGAAGAGTATCTTCATTTAATTTGAACATTAGAGCACTGAACGCAACTGAATTTCTGAATGTTCAGGAAACAAAGCTCTAAGAAATAGTATAGTTTGAAGCTACACTAACATTTACATTTTTTAACATTCTGTGTTTCTAAAACATTACCTATTTATGTAGATAACAAATTTTCTCATTTTTTCTTTATTCTCCTGAGCAGTAGAAACATGCACTCCTCCTCTGTAACTTCCAGAGCCTGTGCTAAGCTAAGTCAAGAAAACCTACTGAAATCACCTTCTGAGAGTCACCAGAGAAAGAGCAAAAGACAAACAACAAATTCCTTCTTCTCATATATCAGTATCATCTTCAAAATATCGGGTCCAGTCAATTTAACTGTAAATTAAATTGATTAATTATTATGAGAATATTACTCTTCAGGCACTGGGCATTTTTATAATGAAGGCTTTCAATACCTTGCAGACTAATTCACTGCTCATAGCAAAGTTCTGTCATGTATCTCCCATTCTTTCAAAAATATTTTAAGATCATGATATTGACTGAAAGACAAAACATATCAGGAAATTCTACACCAAGCTGTTATAAACTTTGCAGCTACAATATACACGATAAGAATTTTCAATATTAGATAAAGGGGGGGGGTAAAGGTCACAAATTCAGGTCTTTTTTGTATTTTTGGAAATTCAGATTCTATTCCAACACCTCATATAAACCCTACAAAGTTTCAAATGAGTCCTTAAAGTTACTTCTGTGAGAACTATTCCTCCTTTTTACCATCTAGAATACTCAACAAAAAATCATATCAACTACTTAGGGCCACGCCACATTTGCGTAACTTCAAACTCTCTTCCTCAATTTTTAAATTTTTATCTTACAATTCCCAAGCTTTTCTTTCACAGAACAATCAGACCACATTGTTTCTATGTACCAAGACATATGTTTCTGAGTGCTTATTTCCTGCCCCTCAAAGTCTTCTCTGTACTCTTCAGATCCCAACGTTACGGAAAGTTCTCTGTCTGACCATCCAGGAGCCACTCTGGCAGTCACTCCCACCATCAGAGACTTTCACTGCTGGGATCAAGGCTCCTTCACAGTCGGTGGTTCTATCCCTCATAGGCTCTTTTCCCACTTAATTAACAAAACCTGACTTAGGTCATCCAGCACTTAAGTCCCTAAAAGCAACACTAAGAAATATTTATATAAGCATTATAGCTACTTCAATTTACAATTAATGTATCAGTTATCAAAAATGAAAATTAAATCAGGTTTTATTTAATTCCCTTTTGCTCACCATATTGTGAGAATGGTTTCAAAGACCTAGGATCTTGCCAGTGGCCTATTAAACACTGGTATTGAGGAATGGGATACCAAAAGTTTTCAATATTCAACGGAAATCCTGAAACTAACATGAATTTTATGTTCAGGCCATATGCTAACAGGGTAATGAAAACAGCTGTATTGTATTTAAGCACACATTAAAGCTTGAAACAATTTACTTATACCAAACACATTAAAAAATAAACAAACAGAGCACTTCAACCCAACAGTAAAATATTCTTAAGGCAAGATTGTGGAAATGCCTTAGCCTGATTATAAGCCACAGCCCACGGGGTGGCACCCTGAATATTGTTCTTCCCCTTAGCCTGGAAAGTTCTGTCAAGTTCGGTTCTGTATTTGTTCTGTTACAACTCCGCCCCCCAAACTCCCTCATTGGACTGTATCCCAGTTGTGTCCTCCCCTCTCCCTGTCCCTCATTGGTTCCCGTTCTGTTACCGCCCCCTTGAAAAGCCGTTTCCACGCCCACCTAAGGGTCAGTCCGGCTCGGGAATTCGGCCAGTCTAGATGCTATATTCTGCTGTGTAGGTCCGGATTGCGTCGGATTAAAAGCTATTGGACTGCACCCTCCCGCCTCCTTTGTTCTTGGGACGCTTTCTGCCTTGAAATCAGGCTACCTGGGGCGAGCCGCACCGAAGAGGGAAAAAAGCGCTTTTTCCCACCCGGCTCTGAGATTCTCCCCTGCGTTTCCTCTGCTTCCTGCTGAGCAGTGAGGACGCTTGGGAGACGTGGCTGTGCTGCCTCTGCCTTGTGAGCTCGACCAGGGAAAAACCCGGAAAGCGAATACAAGATTGCTTAAAATAATGAGGAGTCTTCACAACTTTATGGCTTACAACTCACATTTTGACTCTCAACATTTTTCTTCCATTTTAAATTGAGGCTTATATCTCAATTTTGAACAAATTAAATAACACTGCAAATAACTTTATTGTTTTTATTAAAGCCAGTGATTTTTTTGCAAACAGTTTCAAAATGATGCTGCTGCTTGTGCTGTTACAACCTTAATAGTTTCAGGTGGATTTTAACGATTATATAGCCTAAAAGGCTGTAGGTTTAAACATCCATATAAAGAGTAATCTTAACTGAATCTCAGAAATTTTCTAGAAAAAATGCTGAAAGCCAAGGTCTAGATTCTGCAAAGATTTAATAAACAAGAAACATAACTGAATTTAGTCCTAGTCACTGGCATAGATATGTGGGATATTATACTACCGTTAAGCATGCAAAATTCTTGGGAAACTCTGAACTTAAAATTAAACAGGGCAGATGGAGAGTACTCTTTCAACTGCTATTTCAAAATAGAATGATTTAACACCAGCACCTAAATATCACTTAGATTTTCAAAACCTTAACATCTGAGGAATTCATTCCAGACAAAAAAAAAAAGTCTGACATGATTCATGACAGCTAAGGCACGAAAAAGCGTAGTAACTGCAAACACCTGCAAAGACCATCTCTTTTCTGGTTTTTGTGTTGCTCTTAATGACTGCCATAAAACATGGGCCTTGGGGATTTTCTTCAATGCAGATGAGTAGCTCAAGCAAAACATTTGGGGTGAGAAGCATACATATTTTAGAGTTCTATACCAAAACAACAAAATGAAAGAAATCAGAAGACTCCTCTGTTTAACAATTTAAAAATATAAACATGGAAAAAACCCAAACTAATCAATCAGAATTACAAAAGGCAGTTACAATTTAGTCATTTGAACTACTGTCATTTATAGTATTTCTGTGTTTCACTGACAGTTTATATTAACAAAATTGAAAAAAAAATTCTTGGCACTTTAAAATTTTTCAAAATCAGCACCCAAACTATGGCTGGATTTGCAGCACAGATACACAGATCTTAGAGATCACTGCCCCCCATCTACTGACCTATAACCAATGTGAACAATTATGACTCTGTCCCCATTAGAAAGTAATCTGAAACCGTAGAAATGGATCAGTAGATCAAAGCAGCTGGTGCTGACACTCCTATGCTTGCTGTTCAAGGGGGTTTATTTTGGATTAGATTTCATCTGGTCTCCAGAAGCAAACATCACTATCACATGGATCATTCAAATTTTTCCAGGAATTTCATGATTGATGCAGAACTTTATGTCCCCAGTAGAGACAGAAGAGCACTTTGCACCTGCAGCAGAACTCACAGACTATTTTTCTGAGAAAAGAATGTAGCTCAAACACATTAAGCAAGTAAGTGGTAAGGGGAGACAACACTGAGATTTTTCTCCAAAGCAGTTTTAATCATCCAAATCACAACTGTAATGCATCCATCAGAGTTATACCCTATCTTTTCAAACCAGACTAATCAACAGAGATATCATGTCACAAAACAGAATACTTTATGGCACTGAAAGGCTTTAGAAAAATTCTGTAAGCATTCTTCAAAATGCCTCACAATTAAAAAAAAAATCATGATTACAGACCATCTACTGGCTTCTACAAAAAATTTATTTCCCCTGTGCCAGAATTCAGCATAAGACATAAATCTAGATATCCTTATTCCCTAGGCTTCATTTCTCTTTTCTTTGCTTATTTACTTCATCTTTTATGTCCTGTTTTCTCACTTCAAATATTTTATCTCTCTTCTTGTTTCTAACATTCCTTTCAGCCTTTCTCTCATTTATTTATTCATTTCCTCCTATTACCTGTGCTATTAAATACAGTAAGGGAAAACTAAATATTCTCTCATCTCTGAACTTTCTGACAGAGGTGTCAGTATTGTTTTTTCCCTGGAAATTCACATAGTATAGTCTGAGACAGGTTTGTAAGCACTACTACCATGATTTAACTTGCCCTAACTCTAACAAAATTTAAAAGGGGTAAAGATGATCATGGGTTTACTGCAATGACTCAAATTGGTATCTAAATCCAGTGGTAACCAACTATGGGAATTGAGAAAAATCAGATTAATGACACAGGAATATTAGTCTACTGTAAGACCGAAATTAACCCAGTTCTAAACATCATCTCAGAGAACAGCCACAAGAACACAGAAATACTAATGGAGGCTAATCAAGCAATTTATGGAATGCAACAACTTCACTGGAGAAACACTAGATAAAATACATTTGGCGTGTACAAAGCTTTTTACATTAGATGTAAAGCCAGGAATATATTGCTTAATCTCTGGCCTTTTTTTTCTGGGCTATGTTATTTATATAATAATTTAATCGTCTAGATTTTAGGTTATATGCCAGAGTTTCTCCTAGAAGCGTAAGTTACAAACAGGATTTTTTCATTTTTTTTTCACATACAATCAATTCATTAGTTGCTTAGAATAACCAAAACACTCAGACTCACCTAGTTTCACTGATGTTCAGTATACAACATCCAAATAAATTTCCAGAAGATTTTGCAAATGAAAGAATGGGCTTCTCTCTACATTTGCTAAATACAGACAAAAACAAAAAAAATCAGATCCCTTTAGAGCAATTTCTAAAGAAAAATTGTCACAACACTACAACAATTTTCACATGTATGTAATTTGAAAATTTAAAGTATTTTGCCTTTCCATTTCAGAAGAAATATGGTCCTCATGTTCTAAAAAAATGTTACTTGAAAAGCAACACCAAAGATGCACAATACAGAGAGGTTTTCAGGATGCTCAAAAGAAGTATTTCATAACTTTTAACCACACACAGCCTGCATTGTTCAAAATGATCAATTTTAATTATGAACTGTTGTGAATATAAGAGTAGCAATAAAGAGAAAAAGCAAAGAATAGAGAAAAGTTCAAAGAAAACATGGACAACAGTTATGGAAATATACTGCTGAAGCAGAATCTGAAGGACCAAATCAACAGTAGATGGGTGACAGGGTTAAGGAAAAGCACAAAGAGTACAGAAGAAAATCTTCTTACTCAGTATTTGTACCTGACACTACAATGGAGTGGAGGAGATTAGATCTGTTTACTTCTCACAGTCCAGCTAGAACATGCTCAGCAGCTCTGTCTGCTTATGACTAAAAGGATTTGGAATATATCTACCTCATCTGATTTGGACAGATGAAATGGATTTAGGAAATCCAACGAACTGGTTAAAAACATATTTTCAGAAATCTATCATGCTGCCTAATGCAAGTGGGATAGCAGAAAAAAAATGGGCACATACTGCAGCGTAACAATTTGTTTCTCCTAAAACCTTGAGTGCTTGTTCCAGCATATGCAGGTGCTTTATTTTTCCAGTGGCAAGATTTTAATTGCCTTTTGCATCAAGAAAACAGTATGTTCTTCCCTCTTAACTCATTCTCAGACATAAGCTGATGTTTGGTTGAATTTTAGGTGAAGGAGACATATAACACAGAGATTTAAGTCTTACTAAATTATAAGCAACTAAAACCAGGGTTCTGGAATAGAAAGTGTTAAGCATCATTAACTACAGGCACTGCTACCTGTAATTCCATTCATGACCAAACTTCATGCATGACCAAGCACCTCCAATGCATTATAAGCCATTACGAATACAGGAAGGCTTTCTGCCAGCAACACAAAATAATCCTGTTTCAGCAAGATTGGCACAATAAACAGATAAATTTCTTGGGATTTTTTTTGACCCAGCATAAAAATGTATGTTGTAACCCAGTCAAAAAAATAACAGAACATCTGAAAAATAACACCTACTTCAAAAGATAAAACATAAAAACACGTACATGAAGTCTACAGAGGGCCATAGCCATGATCCTCATGATATATTGAATCAAAACCCCTTTGTTGCTCAAAAGATGAACCATAAACAAACCACCCCTCTGTTCTGTGCTTCTCTCTGTGTGATGCACAAAGCAATCAGTAACCTTACTGCAAGATACAACACGGACAAATCTTGCAGAGATGAAAATCTGCACCTCCTGGCCCATCCTCAGCTGGACAGTACACACTGTCTGATCGCGGATGTGGGGAGAAGCAACCCTTTCATAAATAAGGTGACATGTGAACAGAGATATTGGTACTTGAACCCATTAAGATTCATTTTTCTGTTATAGCCTTACATGAATGGGGTATTAAGTCATCTCAACTTTAACGAGAGCATCTGCAAAAAAAAAAAATCCAAAACAAAAAAAAACCACTCAGAAAAACAGTGAGCATGGCAGTACATACGCTCATTCACTGCCACACAACCCTGGGAGAGATACTAGTTTAGTCTCCAGAAACCACAGGGCCACATTAGCACACTGCATTACTGGGGACAGTGCCTTCGTAAGGTCGAAGATTTTTCTTCCTTCTAGTTTCCAAGCCAGCTCAAGTACAGTTTGGTTGTTTCATTCCATGCTCCAGTGTACAGGATAAATGCTTTTAAAGAGCTTATTTGAAGTTTATTCTTGCCCACACACATCATTAATTTGAATCTCAAATTAAGTGGAATGTCTACCTTGCCTGAGGTTGAAAAATAGATGTTTCTGTTTAAAGCATTACTGTTCTAGTAGCAATAAAATCTACATACTTACTTAAATTACCTAGAAATACATTGTGCCTTGTAGAGTGGGTGGGTAGCATTAGTAGTCCAAATGTGATGTCATCTGAGTAAAAGTCTTCTTTGGCACAGTCTTCTGAAAAACAACAGGAAAACCCACAGTTTAATAAAAATTATTCTGTTCAAAACAACTTTTGGGGATGAGCCCTTGATTATTTCCGTTTTCTCTCCTGCCATTTCAGTCATTTTATATGTATCCCTAAGTTGTCCACAATTTTACTTTCCAACGCCTCTATTCAATATAAGGAAGTAAATACTCGTGAAAGGGAACTTCAGCATTGGATACCACCTTTCACGTAGCTCTGGCACTGTCTGAAATCCAAAGCTGTGAGACAAATTCAATAGCCCAATGGTAACATGAAATTTACAAATGTAACAATGTCTACAAAACATTAATATTACAATTACTGCATTACAGCTGCTTTGGATTGTATTATGACCTTGCAGATCATCAATAATACACCATGTAAAATTCTGGAAAGAAAATGCATCAATAAAATCTTAACTGTGTTTACTATGGTTCAAACGGGACACATGAACTACCTCAGAACACAACTTGAAACTCTCAGAGACCACGGACAGCACAAGACTCCCTCCACTTACTAATCAAACTCCCCTCACTAATAAAAAACCAATTTCAGCTAGACGTGTTGAGCAGAAGCTAACTATACAACAGAAATTTCTATACACAAATACTGTATTTATTCAACAAGGAACTAGCTCCCCACCCACTACAGATCATAAATTCTGTATTCCTACACACTGTGTTGTGTTTTAAATACATGTGCACCAACTTGATAGTATCATCTACCTGATGACAATCCTGCTGCAAAATCTACTGCTAGTTACCCACTTGATATTTTCTATTCAGCACTCCCATGTGACAAAGAATATCCTTTAAGGCATACATACAGCTATTCCTTTCCATTGTATGCAAGGATAGGCAGATTTCCTTTGGCATAAAATAATCAAAACAAAGTAATTTCTAAACCCCTGCTCTTTACCACCTTGTCCCCCAGTACATATAACAGAAAGAAGAAGCGGTCAACCTGGGGAAGAATGCCAATGTTTGAGGAAGATCTACTGCCAAGTCTAATGGGATAAGAAATGCAGACCATTATCACCTACGTATCTATTTTTCTATGTAGTCAAATGAAATATTCTAATGTTAGAAATCAGTATTTTGAATCAAATACCAGTATATAGATAAGAACTGGCAAACTAAA
>WEIT01003927.1:0-10250 GCA_013389985.1 Dryoscopus gambensis
TATTGCAACCCAAGACACCTATTTGGAAGGCAGGTTAAGAAGTAAGCAACGTTTAGGGTTGTGCTGCAAGTGCTGTGAGGAATCTCCTGCACTGACACCTGTGGGCTCTAGTGAGTTGACATGAAGATTGCCTGCCAAGCAGGGTGTGCAAATATCCAAGGAGCAATGTACTCTGAGAGAGGTCTGCAATTACTAAGGTGGCATTTCTGATGTGCATCTTGAAAGGGACTCAAAAAAAGGCTGAAGGGAAATGCGTGATCCAAGATCTGTGTGGGATGTAGCTGGGCTGAGGACACGGAGCACAAGGATTAGAACTGGGCACTTAAACAGGGAGACAAACAAGACTTACCAAGTGATCCCAGAATGACAAGAATTGTTAAAATCCAGACAAGTACTCTTGAAATGTACCTTATTATAACCATCAAAATCATGGACAACACTGCAAAAGAAGACAAATAAAATAAGCAGACTAATTACTTCAAGTAGAAATAGCCTTCCTAATTTTCCCACTGCACTAAGATAATTGCCTTCCAACAGAATTTTTACAGACAGATTTCTTCTTTGAGGCTTACAAACTCACTGAATAGATAGTTAAGAAAATTAGGCACCTCTACAACTTCTGCTTTGATAATGTTGATTAAAACAAAGACAGCATAAATATATTTACACGATACATTAAATACAAGACATCATGCATACAGATAGAGATGTACTTAGACAATGATCAAACAAAAAGCAAGACATGACAGTACTTTGAGTCTGGTAACATGAGCACACCTCCTGAGGACCAGAGCAGAGTCTGCACTCAAATACACATTTCAAACAAGTGTAGCTAATATGATCTGTGTATTACAAAATGTCATGCCAGTCCTAAGTAAAAAGACTGTACAGCCAGCTAAGGCTAAGTGAGTGGTGTGTACAAATGCATACTCATATTTTAACACATACATGTTTGTGTTAGCAGTTACATGCAAGCCACTGGAACCCGGCTTTTTGAATCACAGTCTAACCCACTGTTTTAAAATAAATAATTTCTGTTTAACTATGAAATAATGAAAACTATTTTTTAAATTACCTGTATATAAATTCTGCACTAACTTCTGACTCTAACTGAACAGATAGTGGTGAATCAGCCACTAGCTTTCAGATTCCAAACAGTTTTCTAGCATTATTACCAAATACTGAACCTGCCAAGATGTAAAAATAAACAGCTTTCCAGTTGCAACTGAAAACATATACAGTGGTCTTTTGTGTGTAGGGAGTGGTTAATGGTATCTAGCATCCTCTTCTTTTTTCCTTTCTTTTTCTGTTCCTCCCCCCCCTTTTTTTTTATTCACAAAAGCAAACTGAAAACAAAGGATCCCTATATCTGATACAGCTTTGCAGTGTTCCTTTCTAAATGATATTCTGTTCAAATGCATAGCTAATATCTTGATCCTCCCATTTTAGCATTTCAGATTTTTACTTTCTATGAGTAAAATAGACTCACTAGGAAAGCAATTTATGCGGGTGGGCAACATTCCACCCTAAACAAGATGACTTTGTTAAGACAGCTCTTCAGTCTAGTGCAAAGTGTCACTCTATAGGCTAGAGGCATCTCGCAGCTGTAGAAACAATTCAGCACCTCTGTACTGTTGGGAATTTCCAGCTCTTTAGACAAGGCTGAGATTTTCAAAGATCTGAAGTTTTTAATTTTGGAGGAAGGGGAAGAAGGAGGTAACATACAATAACACAAATGGGCACTTAATTTTCTCATTTTCACTCTAAAAATTCTCGTATCTTTGTGCAAGTACATTAAATGAAACAAATGAAATCCCCTACATCCAACACTGTGCATTTCTCACCCTGTCCTTTCTATTTGGAAAGGGTTTATTTGGACTTGGGTTGGTAGAAGATAACTACTACAAATGGGAAAAGGGAATACTATAATAAAAATTGGGAAAAAGGGGATGCTCTCTTAACTGTGTCAAAACTAATGTTGGCTAATTAACAGCCACACATCCACTATCTCATAATCAGTGGAAGAGAAATCAAATCAGGAATGCATAGTATATTACTTCTGAATAAGTTACCCAGCTCTCAAATAAAATTTTTAAAAAGCATTCTGAAAAATTTTATAAGGGATTGTTGCTATTATACGTGGTTTTTGCTCATATTGTGGTTAGAGTGTGTTAACAATCTCCTAATGCAGTACACTAAGAAATAGCTAGTAATGAGAAAAACAATTACCTAGTGATAACAAGCAAAGTCCCATTATAATCTCTTTGCTGGTCATAACTCCACTAATCAGCCTGTGTAAGACACTACTGTCACTGACAAAGGTGATCAGGGCCTCTGCAAACTTGGCATAGCAGGAAATGTTCACAGGAGCACAGCGATGGAAGAATGGAATAGGTGCACTGGTGACACAAGAAAAAAAAATCAGAAAAAAAAATTACTCCTACTTAATATAAATGCCACATCAACACACAAATGAAAGGTGAATAGATGCAATCATTCTACTCTTATAACATCATAATCAGAAACCATGTGTTGAATGCACAAGTGTTGCTGTAATGAGGATGATCATAATGGAAAGTGATGCAGTTCTTACAAATAACCATGTGAAGCTGGAGTGTACATTCCAGTACGAAATTATTACCCTCCCACCCTTAAATGACAAGGCTCAGAAAGTCTATGTTCCTATTTCCGCTTAAATGTGTTTCTTTCAAGTGTCAGGTGGTGAACCAGCAGCTGAAACAATGCCTTTCACTCATGTTAGAATGGAATACTGGCCCATTTTGTAGCAAAGGAAATTGCAGAATAACAATACACTTCTTCAGAGTATACATTTTGTGCTAAAGGACATCAGCATTCACAACTGCTGCCAAGCAAATCTAATGTATTTATGCCTAGTCTTTCCCCATACTAAGTTTGTTCTTGTGTTGAATATTACAATCACAGTGTCTATATTCATTAACTTTGTTAAAATTATGCAAAACATGCCAGGATGCCTCTATTGCTTTGAACGGTTTTGGAAGCACCCTCACAAAAAAATATTGAGACTATAGAGTAAACTTCGCAGAATTCTCAGAAAAACCTGCTATCAAGTCCGTCAGAGGAAGATACAAGAGAGCAAAAACTTTCCTTTAAAAGTGGGTAATTTTGTTTTCTAAGTGTCTCCCATTGAGTAGCTGTCTGTCTTGCTCATAAACCATGTCAGATCTCAAAGTAGCCTATTACATCATATGATCAATTCCCAATTACATTTCAGACATGAATTACATGTTCCTTCCTGTACTTGGATCCAATGAAAAAAATGTCTTTTTTATTGTTTCACCCTGCCCAATCTTCCTTACATGAAAGATTTCAATAGACTGTAGCAGCAATGAACATAACATCTGCAGTTTCCCAACTTCAGCAATGACCTAGAAATCAACAATTTTCTGTCCTCAACAACTATTTTTAAAGGCCATGTCTTTCCAAAATTCTAACCATCATTTTAAACACATAGTGAGTAAACCAGATGCCTTAGGCACATCTTTCCTATCCATTGTTTTTCTGGGGAAAAAGGATGACCTGCTGAAAACCATTAATGTGTAATTATTCTGTAAAGAAATTGGGAGAAATTATGATCACCTGCCATATCTAGGTAATTAGTAGATCCTAGTTTTCATTTAAAGTCACTGATGATTGCAAATTTTATGGTTCTAGGCTTACTGTGCCGAGTAGGTAAATGATTTGGAGATGCTCATATTGATAGTCTACTTTTGGTTAGTAATGAATACAGCAGTTAAGCACAGCAAAGTAATTGTGTATTAGTCACAGTTGTTAAAAAACAAATTAAACCCATGATGATAGCTGGCCTACTTAAAAGTCAGCCCATGTATCCTCTTAGCCTCTTACAACATAAGCTATTTTGAAATACTGCTGCTCATTATATGCAATACTACTGGAAAAGACTGAAATTTGAGAAGTTTCTTTAATTGTTAACTGCTACAACTTTGCAGAAAGTCTAGAGCATTTTTAAGTTGCCACTACCAGTAACAAAGCCCAAATTTTGAGGCGGGAGTAGGCAAAAGAATGTCATTTCTGCATCCAAATACAAAAATATCCACTTTGAAAAGGGAACTAGTGGGATTAAAGTACTCTTCCAAAATACATCCCAGCAGAGGAAAACATGCTTTTTGCATCAGAGTTTATATTACTCATCTAATATCCCTTAACCTAAAGCAATTTCACTACCTATTTTAAGTTACCTATTTTCATGTGCAGTAATTAATTGCTAAGTTTGTTTTAATTAATAAAAAATAAAATAGGTTAGTGATTCCTACAAGCTTTCTTGAGTAAATGGGACTCCTGAGAATCCACTTTTGAGATCTGCTTCTGGTTCAGTGCTTCTGACTGAATGAGTAGGTGAGGTAAAATGTCCTAATAAAAAGCACATTAATAATAGAGCTATTCTCCATGATCTGTGCTATTTTATATGACCTCTTGATTATATCTTGGTATATTACCTACTGAAAAGGAATTACAAATTTCTAAGAATATCAACATGATGCTTAATCATAAACAAGAAGGAACAAAGTTCAAGCTAGCAGATGATGGTCTCAGAAGCTATGTTTTTAAAGCTATATTCAAATGAAGTTAGAAGATCCATCTGATTACTCAAGCATTAGATTTCAAAGAGTTTTTCCTCTCACTACTTCCTATGGGCAAATACAGCAACCTGTGTGAGGGGAGGTGGAGTCTGATTGGAATGCCACGGCTAGGTGCTCTTTATAACCTCTACCGGGCAGTCCCTTGGCCCAGCTCAGCACAGCTGGTTTATAAATAAATGTCACAGGGACTGGACAGGTTTTCCTCCAAGTCCTCTAAACAGTGAAGTCATGTCTACTGGGGCTGGGTGTAGAAGAAACATATATCGCTGACTGCACTGCTAGACTGTACTGCTCTGTCTAAGTTGGACACAATACCTTGAAGACGGATGGTCAGAGTCCATTCACAGCATCAACTGAAGGCTGTGAAGAAGCCTGGTCATCAAACAGAAAACATCAAGGGACAGTCTTTACACCATATGCTACCTCCATCCCATGGAACTAATGGCAATCAGAGGGTTCATAACCCTTGACAGATTGCGCTGGTTTCGGCTGGGGTAAAGATAACTTTCCTCACAGTGGCTGGTATGGGGCTGAGTTCTGGATTTGTGCTGAACACGGCTGATAACAGAGATGATTTTTGTTATTGCTGAGCAGAGCTCACACAGAGCCAGGGCTTGTTCTGCTTTTTGCACTGCCAGGAAGGCGAGGAAGTTGGAGGTGCAGGGGAGGCTGGGAGNCGTGTGTGCAGCTTTTCTTTCCCCTATTAAACCATCTTTGTATCAACCTGTAAGCTTTCTATCTTTTACCCTTCCAGTTCTCTCCCTGATCCTACTGGTGGGGAAGTGAGCAAGTGGCTGTGGGGGCTGGGTTGCTGGATGAGGTTAAATGATGACACAGATCAAATCTGACTGTTAGGTAACTTCTTCCTGAATGCCTCAGTCTACAAGATGTTGGGTTGTCGTTTGGTTGTCTCAAGAGGATTCCATTTCTCCTTCAAATTACACTTACTTAAATAATTTAACTATAAAAACCTGAAAACCAGTGGTTTGCAGATACAATGTTGGCCTTTTTTTGCCTTAGGGCATTAAGTTCTGACTTTCAATCTCAAAAACACTCAAACGTTTTGTACATTTTAGTAATACCATATCAAAAAGGGGAAATACTCCACCTAACAATAGCTTTTTAAAAATAGGTCTTGAGGTAGTTTTTATGAGGAATTCACATAGCATATTAGAGCTTTGACACAGTATTCTATCCTTCTGTTTCTTACTAAACTATATTCATTGAGACTGAATGACATGGGAACACACAATGAGAAGTCAATATAATTCTGGCAAAAATTAAGACGAACAAGCCTTTTCAGTATGCAAGATGGCACTGAAGTTTTCATTTGTATATGTATTACTCTGTAACAGCTGGCTAGCTGCATGGAATATTAATCTATATGGGGAAAAGTAAAAAAATAAAGTTAATATTCCAGCTGCCGCAAATTGTCACTTTAATATAAAAAAATATTCAGTGGAGAGGTGACCATGTAAATAAGAAAGACTTAAAATCAGAGTTTGTAGAACCGACACAAATATCACATTTACTAAAAACGTAACAGAAAACTATGCATATAAAAAGACTCTGCAGTTACCACCCACTACTGAGTATACTTGAGAAGATAAATTTTGAGAAAACACAACATGGTTCTTCTTGAGTTAGTGCAATTACTGACAGAAGGCTGTTCACAACAGCTAACAGATCACTTCTTTTCTTAGCAATGCTCATCTCCAAAGGTCCAGCCAGCATAGCTAGAAGAATTTATGAAGCTATGAACTTTGCAATCCTACTTCACAAACAGCACTCTAATATAATATTTAAAACAATAAACCTAAAAATGATCTGTTAACAAAATACAACCCTCTTTTTGGTACTTGACTACCCTTATATTAGTCGTTTGGGGATCGAAAGAGTGAAAAATGAAACCATTTGCATCTATCTGACTGGCTGAGGTAAGGTATAAGAAGTGAATGCTGCAGAGAGCTGTGCATCCCTACATAATTCTTCCTCCCAAAGATTAAAAATGTTCCATGATTGTCTCAGATCTGCATTGCTGACAGGCAGCTGGCTATATACAGGGTGAAAGGCAGTAAAACAGCTGATGCTTTGAAAAGCGACAGTCACACAAGACAGAAGACACTTTGAAGATATCAGCTCAATAGTCTCAGTATACATGGTAAATTCAGGGTTTTCTTTGAGAGTTATTTTCACTACCTTTTAAAAAACAGTATTTTATAAATATATACAATAATACACTAAAACATCTACCTGGTAAGAGTGAACATGTGTTGGTATTTTCTAAAGAACTGTCACAATCCAAACAAATCTCTGCTCCCTCCACCCCAAATCAGACAACTTGTTAATATTACCTCTCTGGAACAGGATATTTAGGACATAATTTGGCAGCCCTCGGGTCTGTAGTATATGCTGATGGCTGTAGTTCATAGCTACACAGAGTGGATCCTGTTGAAAAGGAAAAAAAAATATTGGTGTGGAAAACAAATAAAAATCAAACATTCATATTCTTTGGAAACAGCATTAAAACTGCTACACGTGCTGATTCCGCACCTCCTCATGTTATTACCACAAAGCTTTGCTACAGTTTCTCCTGTAAGGTAGTGGTGAGTCAAGTCCAAGACAGTCATCAATAGATGACACTCTCCATCTAGCTTTGGGTTTTCCAAAG
This sequence comes from Dryoscopus gambensis, assembly GCA_013389985.1. Lineage (NCBI taxonomy): Eukaryota > Metazoa > Chordata > Aves > Passeriformes > Malaconotidae > Dryoscopus > Dryoscopus gambensis. The sequence goes on from WEIT01003927.1 coordinate 7,312, forward strand.
TTTGAGTATTTGAGTGGAAAAGACTAATTCGCAGTGCGGTATAAAAGAGAAGGACACAAAACACTGTGAAGTCCCCCTCCCCTGCTATTCCATCATGTTTTTCTTGATCATTTTTAATGCGTGAACATTTCATAACACAATATTCATGATCGAAAGAAAATACTGTTGGGTTTGCAGGGGTTTTTTATGTGTGCATATTCAAAATACAACTGGTCTACAGATTTCAGGGAGAGGAACAAAGAACCCGAACTGATAAAGTTAGAAAGTTGGCTGAAAAGTAACAGAAGCTCTTCATTACACATCCAAAGCTTCTAAAAGGTGAACTCTCTCCATTAAACAAACTCGTACAGCACAATAAAGATCAAGTTGCCTATAACAAAATTCAAACATAAATTAAGTTTTCCTTTGAACCTGACACTTGCCTAATAGAAGTGCCTTACCTAGGAGAGGTTTCTTTCAATTTATCTACAATGAAGACACTGAACATCTGACCCAATGCTTCTAGGAAATCAGCAACTTCCAAATCAGATTGGAGCCCTGGTATGTCAGAAATTGCAGAGGTAAGGAAGCCTCCAATGATATAAGCTGCCTATCCAAAAATGAATTTCCTTCCAAGCTTGTTTCCTAATAGATTGCTTACTACCAAGTGCAAGGGCTTTTAATACATAGCTTTTAGTGTCCTTTTTCCCTATGCAATACACTAAGGACTTATCTTAATAAGGACTTATCTTAATCTTGATCATCAATATAAATATTCCGTTCTTTCCATATTCCATTATTCCTCTTCAGGAATACTTTGTAGAAGAGAGTTCTGCAAACTGGATCTGGATAATACATACACACTATTACACAAAATAAACCAAGATTTTCAAGAAACAGCTTTATGTTGGTGTCTATTACACCAAACAGAACTATTATTTGTAGAATTTATAGAATATTATTAGCAGAAATTTTATCTATCGTTGCTACATTTCTTCGTCTATGAAGAGACTTCTTCTGTTTACAAGACTGAACGAGCAGAGAGCCTACTCAGCTGCTCTCTATCTAATGCAGTCTCTGGAACACTTTTTAAGCACCACTTCTACGAAGCGTTTTTTTGGAAGCCAGTCCTAACCACCAAATGCGCTATTGAAGAAAGTTAGATTTCCTACAAAGAGAAGATACCAGATGAAACATCTGACATGTATTTTCAATTATACCGGTAATATGAATACTTAAGCTTCTGCTTGCTTATGTGGAAAACATGGCATGAGATAAACAGACATCAGACAAAACAATGTTCCTTAGATCTTAGTTGTAAATGTAGTATCTAAAATATTCTGTCATTCTTGGACAAAAGGCTCTACACTGCTGCAAAAAATTTTAATCTGTTCTAGTAGATATGAAAATTTCCGGATCATATGCATTTACTAACAACTCCATCTGATGGAAGGCCAGCAATAGAGAGTGTTACAAGTTTATCTTAAAAACAGAAGGAAAGATAAGATTGCAGATATTTGCATTTATTTTCCTTTGAATATAGACCAAAAGATAAGTTATAAGGATGGTTGACAGCCAGCTGAACATGAACCAGTTGTGCCCAGGTGGCCAAGAAAGCCAATGGCCTGTTTCAGAAATAGTGTGGCCAGCAGGAGCAGGGCATGGATTGCCCCTCTGTACTTGGCACTGGTGAAGCCACCCCTCAAGTTTGGTGTCCAGTTCTGGATCCCTCACTGCAAGAAAGACACTGAGGTGCTAGAGAGTGTCCAGCAAAGGGCAATGGAACTAGTGAAGTTTCTGGAGCACAAGTCTTATGAGGAACAATTGAAGGAGCTGGGTATTTAGAGTGGAGAAAAGGACTATCAGGGGTGACCTTATCCCTCTCTACAACTCCCGGAAAGTAGGCTGTACTGAGGTGGGGGTACAGCATTACCTGTTCTCCCAGGTAACAAGAGACAGGGCAAGAGGAAATGGCATCAAGCTGTGCCAGGGAAAATTTAGATTGGGTATCAAGAGTAATATTTCCACCAAAATGGTCAGCAAGCATTGGAACAGGCTGCCCACGGAAGTAGTTGAGCCACCATCCCTGGAGGTACTTAAAGGACACGTAGATGTGGAGCTTAGGTAAATGGTTTAGTGGTGGACTTGATGATCTTAAGGATGTTTTCCAGCCTAAATGATTCTCTGGTTATGATTCCATAGCGAGAACAAGGAGTTCTATTGGAAGAAGTGGGATGTGTGTTATCTGGACAAGTGTATATAGATTCATGACACACAATGTTTGGGGCCAGCTTGGCCATTCTGCCATGTGACCAGTGTGAACTACAGTTTCAGTATGTTATGCAAAGGCCCTCACATCTAAACAAGCCTAAGGGATAGGGCTGATCTTGGATGCCCATGCTCCCTTTTGACTTCTAGCAGTTCAGGCAGGAGAGAAAAAAGGTAGGATTTGCTACAGAGAGGAAAGGAAAGTCTTTGCACAAATGTGCATCTGAAGACCTGTTTGGATCACAAATGAAAACGAAGCAAAATCAAATGCCAGACCCTGATCTGCATACAGGTCACAAGCCATTCAAGTAAGACTTGCAGAGAAACCCAGTACACTTCTGGCTCTAGAGGAAACTGGAGACACCTCGACAGGTCCGTCTGGAAGCCAACAGTATATTCCCTCCTGCCATGCCTGACAGCTCAGGTTGCCACTACCATTTCTTGCCTGGGAACTGCTGTTGGTTACTCTGGATCTTCTCCCTCCAGCTGCCTACCTCACACAGCACGCTTCTTTAGAGTTACAGCCAAGCACAGAATATTTTCATGGAGCTTGTCAAACAGAGGATATTAACCACCCTTTATTTAAAGTGATGCCATGATGATTTTTTGCTTTTTCATATACCCCTCTTATATACCCCTTCATATACACTTTTATGCAGCTTTTACATGTCCTTAGTGCTTTTAGCCCACAT
>WEIT01003928.1:6131-67839 GCA_013389985.1 Dryoscopus gambensis
GGGGGGCGGGTAGAGAACCATCTCCTCGTCTCTCCACCCTTCCATCCTGCAAAAGCTGGCTCAGTCCATTCCCTTCCACCTCTCTCTCTCTCCAGGCTCCGGCCTACCTCTCATCCTCAGGCCGAGTGACTTCAGGCCGCATGGCTGCCCCTCCCCCACCCAGGCCCAGACTTCAGGCCTCAGCCCTGGCGGGGGAGGGCATCTGCTCCCTTCACTGACCAGAACACAAAAGGAACTTCCTCTGTGATTCTTTCCTTTATCTCCCTAGGTTCTCAGAGGTGACAAATCTCAGTGGTCACACCAGGCGTCCGACCACTGACTGGTTTGACTATAACTTCCTTAAAAAACTCAACTTCCTGTCAAACCAGGACAAGGTGTTTAAATAAACTCACTACATCTCTGTAGTAAATTTTTTGGTATAAGTGTATGGGAAGATTAATAACTAACACTTGTTTATTTTCTTTATTTAACTTGTTAACCCAGAAGTAAACTAAAACCCAGCAAAATTTAGGATGCCTCCAGCCACTGTGGTAACTGCTAAATGTTTCAATGTTCTGTCTGGTTTTATACCCCTTTCTTTTAGGCAACTAATCTGATACATTTTCTTTTGAAATCTTTTAAAGTAAGGCAGTATATGTACACTGAGGAAATACATCCACCCACAGTTACTTTCAATTGGGTCTAGATCTGCCCGGCACAAATTACTTCATTATGCTGCTTTGGGCCTCGCTGATCAGTACTTAGCACCTAATTAAAAAAAGAAAAAAAAGTTGCTCTTTCTCAAAGCTTTTGTAACACAGACTTTATGCCACTTGCAGAAATTTTGTAAATACCGTATGGGGATAGGAACAACACTATTCAGGATGAATCATATTGAGAATTTCCTTTTACCCTTGCTTTTTGTTTTGAAAATGTTGAGTGCAAGAAGTAATAGGAGTACTTTCATACAGTAGGATTGCTCTTTAGATAACTGCATGTCTTTTGTGAAACATTACTTCATAATGAAGTGACTATTTTAAATATGGAAATTGCATGAGAATATTTGGGTTTTGGTAAAAAAACCCCATAGTATACTCTGAGTAAACATGTCCATTCCACTCATTATTGGAATAATAAAAGAATAAATGTGAGGCTGTTAAATTCTGATACAAGCTTAAGTTTTAGAAAGAAAAATACATTGCTCTGGTTTTTCAAGGATAATTAGGGGTGTAAAACTACTTCTTTGAAGAGGAATGCCTGCCTATGCTTGTGTGGCTAGGTTTACATGAAGGAATTTTGGTTTTTTAGTGTATTTTTCTGTGAGCTAATGTCCAGATTTTGAAGTGCAATTTGAAATTATACACCTGAGTAGGATTCTAGTAAAAACTCTTTTTCATGTTTTCCTCAGTTTATTTAGTTACTGAGTGAAGAGACAGGATTGTAATGACTATGATGTCATGCAAACATTAGTAGCCTCAGAGATTATGGCAGGCTCTTGAAGAATGTCTGAGATTACATTCAAGTTGTTTCAAACCCATCATTAAAACAAATGATCTGGAAAACATTCCTGATCATTTGTCCAGCCATGTGAGTTCCAAGTGTATTTTGCAGACTTTCAGAAATTGCTATTGTAAGAATACAGTAAAAAGTGTTTTCTACATTAAAAAAATCATTAAAAATACCACTCATTATATAGATATATATTTTAATTTTAATTGCATTTTGCTTTAATCTACGTAAATTTGACTAGTCTTGGCACTTTCTTTCTCATATAATAATGATTTAGCCAAATAACTGCAGTGGGCTCCTTGTTGTTTTTCATCATGCAGTATCTTCAGATTCCTGCTTCACCAATCTAATATCACAGAATCACAGAAAGATTGAGGTTGGAAGAGACTGCTGGAGGTCATCCAGTCCAACCCTCCTAGTCAATCTGGGCTACTTGCAGCAGTTTGTTCAGACCCATGTCCAGTCAGCTTTTGGATATCTTCCAGAATGGAGGCTCCACAATCTCTCTGGGCAAATGGACAGCAATCTGACTGCCAGATAGCCTTCAACAGGCTGCAGTTATACCCCTTGATTACAGTGACCCACATTAAAAGGGGATATGTGCCTGAAAAAACCAGCAGCCAGATTAGCAACTGTCTTCTGATTGTGCAAACTGATGTCTGCTGCACAGACCTTGATATAGAGAACTATGGAGAAGGGAGAATTGCCTGAGTTACTGAAATAATATGGAATTCTTAGTAGAATTCTCTAGTCCATCCATGAAACGTTCAAAAAGTATTTCTGAGAAACAACAATCATGGAAAAACTTAAAATCCCTTTCCTAGTTTCCTGCCTAGTAATCAAATGAGTGAGGACCTGGAACAGACTTCTAGTTGGATGTTTAGGGATAGAAAGACTTTTAATTGCAGATTTTGATCATATATGAAACAGATAAATGTTCCTTGATCTAGAATATTCTTTTCATTCCATGTCTTATACTTACTTACAGCAATGCAGGCCATAAAAAAACATTTTCAGGAGCATTTTCTAGACCATGAATCCTGAGTGAAGTGAGCTTCCCAATGCCTGGTGTATGGTAAGGAGCCAAACCCTGGGAAAGGATGGAGGTTAAGACAATTCTGTGACTTCATTGTTGTCTCTGCTGGCAAACATCTTCCTACTCTGTGTGCTGCTCTGGAGTCCTTTCTGAGGTGCTTATTTATGCTGTTTTATGGAGCGCTGAGGTGACCATCTACAGAATGAATTCCATGGTCAAATTTTTTGGTAGGAGGACCATTTGCAGCTGAGATGTAACTGACTATGATATGAGTCAAAACAATGAAAAAGTGGAGTTACAACATCGAAACCAGTAGAATTATCCAGTTTAAATCTGGACAGGAATGAGAATCTGCTTCTGGATCTTTCTTTATTCTTGCAGTTGAAAATATTTTTGTGGCATTCCTCTTCCACATCTCAATCTCCACAAGATTTTAAAGCTCCATGAGTCTCTTTTTATGACTACAAAACAGATGAAGCAGTCAATATGAATACCTAAAGCAGAAGTGGTAATCTTTGTTGGTGGTATAAACCACAAAACCCTAGAAAGTAATTCCTGCTCTTTGTAGTTGCTCGTGACTTTCCTCTCAATTCCAGTGGGAGCATGGCTTCATCCAGGAACATGGAAAGTGTTCAGCTTTTTTATCAGAAAGCAAAGAAGTGCTGACGCTGAGTATGAACTCTCAAAGGAAATTCCAAATATGAATGCTTACAGGCTGTTTAGATACTGTAAATTTAGAGCAAATTGGAAAAGTTTAGGTTGAGTTAGTCTAACAGTGGATAGGTTTATTCCTTCTACTGTTTTTATGTACATGAACCGGTGAAGTAAGACATTTTAAGTTTCCTCAGTGTAATATCCTGAGGCTAGCCAGCTGTATCTTGAATTGTGCTGTGTGTTTTATATGTTAATTGATGTGTATTTATAAAGACATAGTAATACTAACATAGCACTCATGTTTAAATGCAACTTTCTGAACTCTTTTGGGTTCAGTAAGAAAGGCTCTGAGGTATTCTTTATCTGAAACACAACCAATACATAACCAACTTTTAAAATTTGAGTAAAGTAACTATAAACTCTATGTATTTGTATGGATATGAACTCATGCATAAATGCCCATATAAACATGCATTGTTAATTTATGGCATGGTTTTACCAATAGGAGGAGTAAAGCAAGGTTATAGTAGAAGACAAAATGTTCATGGTATATTTTTAATTTCTTACTGATGTTGTAATAGAAAATGGAAGCCAAAGGAGAATTAGCAGTGGTAATGAGACATAGGAAGAGAAATTATTTTATCTGTGACAGAAATAAGATTGAAATAGCTTCAGGTGATTAACATGGTACATGTAATTAAGGTAAATTAGAAACCCATTTCTTGGAATACAGGCATAATTGGCACATGAAGTCATACTATCAGTTGCCAAGTTTTGCACTAAGTGCATAGAATGAGGGATGGCAACATAGGAGTGTGAGACATCAAACAATTTTTGTAGTTTATCCAATGTACATCAGTGCTGCTGAGTCACCATGTGCGACACTGTTGCACAGTAGCGTTTCAAGAAATGCTCTACTGGCCCTCAAGAAATGGCATCTATTACTGACTCCTGTAGGCTTGATGCAAGCACAATTTAGCCTTTGCCAAGGAAAGCCAAACTTCTGTGTACAAGGCAGCCAAGAACCATATTTGGCAATTTGAGGAATAATATATGAAGAATAATATGTCACAAATTGCATCACTTACGAGTAAAACCTCAAAATCACTTGTCAATTCTTACACTATGAGGGAAACAATTCTGATCCTTATGTTGTTTGCAGGAACTGTAAGAATTGGTAGTACTCAACTCAAGAATTGGTAGTACTATGCTACTTTCTCAGTGGCCCTTTGGAAGCCCTAACTCTAGGCTAAGTTTTTCCCTTGTCCATGAATTAGCTGTGCTGTGTGTGGATTCTCACAGCGGGAAGTATTGCTGTGTTGCTGTGCTACAGTCAGAAGCATTGACATTTGACTTCTGATGTAAGAACCAGTGTGGATTATTGTGTAATTGGGACTGGACATAAAATGGGGTATCCCACCATCTCACTGAGGAGGGTTTGTGTTCCCAGGGTGGGGGGGCTGTATGGAATGCTGGATTAATGTAGAAACTAGAAATGTCCTTGCTGTAAGATTTTGGTGTCTAAGATGTGTTTCCCACATCAGCTCTGTTTTTACAAACGAGTTAAAATACCGCAAAACTCCTAATTTGATTGGAAACTTGCTAATTCATTTAGTGGAAGTATAATTAGGTAACCTGAAGTAAGGGTCAGCTTTCTGTACATCTGTAATCTGGCAAGGGAAGTCAGAACAACTGATGAAGTGGCTTACATACACATACTGTAAATTGAAAGATCTTAATTACAGTCCTTGCCCCCAACAAGTCAACTGGAGTTTTGCCATGGGATAAAATTTTTTTTGCCACCTTAGATATGGGGGCCTGTTTATTAATTTAAATAAAGCTGAATGCATTGTAAAACAGTTACAGTTTGCCTGAACCTCAGATGTGGGCAGGAATTAGATATAAATGGCTCAGTCTTGTTTTGAAATTTCTTCTCCTTTTTGACTTGAATACTTTTTATCAGTACTGATGTATTTTATTCCTCTTCTCTGTTCCTTAGCCTAGGAAAAGATTAAATAAGTTATTCTATGTTACTGGGTTTTGATCTTTTCAGTTCCAGTTCTTTCTTATGAACTTTCACATCTGTAGTTTCTTAATTTTAGACCTGAGACATGCAGTAAGACATTTACCATGACTGCCTTTTGAACAAATGTTCAGCAGGCAACTCAGTTTATCTACTGGAAAGAAAAAACACTTTGCCTGTAATTTTTTTCCTAGTTATTTAGGTTGAGAAAAAAAATAATAGGGAGGAAATCTAGAGTGTATAGGGATTCATAGAAGACAACGCGCCCCCCAACTGAACACAGTATTTCCAGATTTGTGAACATAATTTGAAATGGATCTTACATAAATGTAATGAAGAGTCCAAGAACAAGCTGATCAAGTAATTTTAACACATCAAAAGAATTATTGTGAGTTATTAGTTTTACTTGCCTATAAAAATGTCATGCTAAATGAAATAGATGAGAATTCTGCTTTTATTGAACACCTAAATAATATTTATTAAAGGCTAACAGCAAAGAAATGTAGGTGCTGAAGTAGGTAATGCATTTAAAAATATTATGCATTGGAGAAGCTTCCCAGGAGGTTCCAGAAACATCTGTCCAGAAGAGATGAACTTAATCTGAGTCATAAGGAAAGTCAAAAGGTTTTAAAACTGAAGAAATAAGATGAGAAAACAGAGTAGACAGCATTGAGAGAAGGTGACCATGGGTCATCTGTTAGGTTTATCACAAATCTGATGGAAGAAGGGTAATCAGTGTAGGCACTCCAGTACAAGGCTATGAAGTGTATAGGGAACAGAGACTGCACCTTGTTGGCAGTGGACTTAGGCTTTGCGTTAAAGACAGCATAGAAGAGAGGCAAATTAATAAACCTCAGCAATAATGAGCCCTGAAGGGGCTGAAATTCCAGTCCTGTACGGGAAGAAGAGAATATTTTTATACCTAGTTATCTTTAAATGTAGCTGTTCATTTGTTTATGTGACTAGCGAAAATACTGGATATGATGGATCTATTACATTTTCATAATTTTTCTGATGGGGTTCTGCACATATAGGTGGTCTCGAAAAATGTTTTTAATCTTTGGCCTCTCTACAGCTCCAGTTTACTAACTTTGAGGCATTGTTTGCCTCTTACAACTTCAATCTCTTGAATAATTTGGCTTTCTATACAATTATCTTTCCTATCAGCTCTAGGAAAAACTTTCCCCTCTTTAAGGCCAGAAGCCTACCTAGAGTATCTACATAAACATAATTAGTGAGTCCTTTAACAACTGCTTAATGTCGTATTCATGGTGGCCTGTGAACTTGAGTCCCTCTGGATAGGCAAGCCATCTCTGGCACACAAAGCATGTCAAATACAGGAATTAGAGACACTAAAATTGATCCACCCTATCCATGCATAATGGGAAGAAAAATGTGATCATGTATAGTATACAGGTACTAAAAAAATTGAAGTTCTCAGCTCGAGTGACGCTAAATCTACTTACCTCTATATGGTTATGAGTATATGATACACCTCAAGGAATTATGGTTAAAAGCTCTTAACCTTTTTTAAATATTTTCTCCTGAATTCTCATTTCTGCAATAGGAGTGCTATCTTAATAAAAGCTTCTGTCTTCTGTTTGCAAAAAAACATGTGGCTTTGATCTGACTGATTGAATGCGTAAGAGTGCAGCTGTCAAATTAAACTCTCATCTTCCAAGAAAACAAATCTTTCCAAAGTGCTACTTACATGTCGTCTGTTCTTGGCTTAAACCACAAAATCAGAGATGGTAAAGCCTTCATACACTATAGATCTTCAGGATTAAAGGTGATGAATTCTGCTTTGCTTCAGACCCCACTTTCTGAACAGGAAAAATATAGTAAAATCCAATTCCATAATGTCTCCTTTTCCTGTTGCTCTTCCTTTTTTCTAGTTGTGAAACAAATGCTAAATTCAAGAGCATTGGTTCTACTTGTGGCCTCTCTTTTTCACAGAATAGTTTGAATAATGAATGCTGAAAATAATAACCCCCTAAAAACTATATTCTCATCAGTTCTCCTTAGATACTGGACTTTTGGCAAGATGATACTTTTTGCTGTGCAGCTAGTGGACTTCTTCAAAATTTGTGTCTCTACTTGCATATTACACATACTTATACTAACTAAAAGGAAGAAAAAACATATTATGTACCTGTAATGTGATACCAGATGAAATTGCTTTGATTCTTGTTATTTCCTGAAGTACAGTATGCTTTGAAGCCTGCCCTGTATACATTTATGTACACGTGTGTGTTGTGTGAAATAGTAAAACAATTTGATGCATTTCCATACAAATTCAACTGTTTGTGTTTGTAGCTTAAAAAAAATCTAGGTCTCTAATTTGCAGCATGGTTTTTGGTTTTTTTTTTTTTGGTATGATATCACTACAGAATCATATTTCCCTCCGACCAAAGATAATTCTAGGAAAATATATATACTGTTTTAATATAAAATGTAATGCAGTAGACAATGTCTAGAAAACCATACTGTTAGTTAACTGACAGCCTTCCAACACTGCATGTCACTGGTTTAGCTTAAATATCCGATAAACTTTATATGTTGTGCACATTATGAACTAGAGGAGAACCGTGTTCAAGAACTTGTTCTCCTCCCCATTCTGGTGTCAAATGTCATAGGTACTTCTTAAAGCTTGAATTTTTTGTAAAAAGCTCTAAAATGCACAGAACTTCAATCTTCTTCTCCATCCTACTTGAAGGTCCTTTCTTTGCTCATATATCCATTGATATAAAAAATAGTCCACAATTTCATAATATTCCATAATGTTCTAGTGTTTGTCCCATAGGAGAGCTGTACCTAGGTGTCAAATTATTCACAGAACTGATGCCAAGATTGGAATATGTAATAGTAACACATAATTAGTTTGCGGCTTTGGTTTGTTTGGGTTTTTTTTCTTTTTTAATGTTAAGTAGGATATTGACCTAACTACTATAGAGATTTCAAATATAATGTAAACCACAATTTTGGAGTAGCATGTTTGGGAGCTGAGGGGTTTGAATGAAGCAACATACTTGCATTATATGGAAATGTAATATCGTCATAAGTTAAACATTTTAAAAAAATCTTATTGAGATTTCTATAGATTCTAAATATAGTTGAGAACATTATTAATCAATTTTAATAGCTCTTAAGTGTGATAAATCAGGAATTTCAAGGGTCCTACAGGCTAGATTTTTAGTAGCTCTTATTATCTATGTTACTACAAACTGCAATTAGCTTTATACTGTTATTATATTGCTATTACACTATTAACTAAAATTTCTATATTGCCTGGAATATAACACAGTCTAAAACTATTGTTATGGATGTTCTGAATTTATCTTCAGTCCCTTCATAAAAGAAGAGAAGGGGAGACTGAGGGGAGACCTCATTTCAGTGACAACCTCCTCATGAGCAGAAGAGGTGGGGGGCAGGCATTGATATCTCTCCGTGGTGAGCAGAGACAGGACCCGAGGGAATGGCCTGAAGCTGTGTCAGGGGAGGTTTAGGCTGGATATTGGGAAAAGGTTCCTAAAGGTTCCACCCCAAAGCGTGTCTGGGCTCTGGAACAGGCTCCCCAGGGGAGTGGTCACAGCACCAACCCAGACAGAGTTCCAGAGGTGTTTGGACAATGCTCTCAGGCACATGGTGTGACTTGGGATAGTGCAGGACCAGAAGCTGGACTCAGTTATCCTTGTGGGACCCTTCCAACTCAGCACATTCTGTGATTGTATGAAGTATGCCACACGAATAAGTGAATATGCTTTTTCAGCGGTCAGACATAGGAATTTATTCTAAAGTCTGAAGGCTAAACTGGACTCCCTGTGAGTGTGAATTAGCAATTTAGTTTGGATCAGAAATGTGCTTTTGAATCTCCCAGTTGTCCCTACTTATCCCACTTCACTTCTCATTGCTGTATCCTTAGTGAGGATGCATTTTGGGCTTGTCTCTGACAATGTCAAACCAGAAAATGAACTCAGTGTGCTAACAGACTTTCAATCCATTGAACCAGAGCAGAGCTAGTTCACATTAAGCCATGTAATGTCTAAATATATAATCCAAGAAAAACTCATTCTGAGGAGGAAAATCACCATTAACACTGAAAGAACTCAGGATGCTAATGACTAATTGACCCCATCAAACCCTCTATTTTTTATGAAATTTTTCTTTATTATTTAGGGGTTTTTTGTATTATGAGTGTTAGCTGTCTAATAATTAGTTTATTTTTGTTAGGCTTTTAAGGCATTGGTTGGGCTAAATAAAAACTATTGTCTCTGTATATAGCGTACATTCCTTTTGTTCATGTCAAGAGTGTAACACTTCTCAGGAGAATGGTACAGTCAAAGGCCAACCTCATTTTATCATCTGCCAAGGAAAACTAGTGGAAAAAGTAAGAGAAAGGGAAAAGGAAGGAGAAGGACTTGAGAGACAGCAGTTTAGAGCACACGACCAACAAGGAGAGATCTTAAAGCCAGGAGGTGGGCGTTTTTAGTTCAGCCAACAATTCAGTGATTGGTTTGGGGCTGCCAAAATGTGGAGGTGATTAGTGGGAGTAGAAAGATAATTTTTTATGGTTAATGAAAACAGAAGGTCCCTGGAAGCAGAATATAATAGCAATGTAGCAAATACATTTAGCAGGTGGAAGCCAAGGTGTGTTTCAGTACTGTCAGAGGATATCACAGCAGGATTGACCACACATTGCAGTGTTTGAGGTTCAGTTTGGACATTAGGGAAAAAAATAGAAAGACACTAAGAAGGCAGTTAAACACTGGAATGAGTTGTGAAATTTCCTTGAAATTTTTCAAGATTTAGCCAGAAAAAGGCATATCTAAGCTTATCTAGTGTTTTCTGTAGTTGCACTTGGAGCAGGAAGATGGACAAGATGACCTCCTTAGGTCTTGTAAAACTTCAATTTGTTTAAAATTATTTTATTTTAAATTGAAATCTAAATAGGATTTCTATATTATCTCTTGTAACAGAATAAAATTCATCTCTGATTTCTCAGGTTAGGTCAGTTTTCTTTTGATAACATGAAATAATAATAATGATAATAATAAGCTAATAAAATAATTCTTTTTTTTTTCCCTGCACATGATAAATGGCTACAGAAATTTAGAAAGGACACATTACTTAGGCATTTTATAGATATATTGTCTTTCCAATATGTCCACGTTTTGGCAGGAATAGAGGTAATTTTCTTCCTAGTAGCTGATGTGTTTTGGATTTAGCATGAGAATAATGTTGATAAGACACTGATGTTTTAGTTGTTGCTAAGAAGCATTTATACCAAGTCAAGGATTTTTCAGCTTCTCCTGCTCTGCCAGCAAGAAGGCTGGAAGGGCACAAGAAGTTGTGAGGGACACAGCCAGGACAGATGACTCAAACTGGCCAAAGGGATATTCTATACCATATGATGTCATGCTCAGGGTATATAAACTGAGGGGAAAGCGGGCTTAGTGCATCTGCTTGCAAAGTGTCTAGCCATCAGTCAGTGAGTGGTGAGCGTTGTGCATCACTTGTTTTGTATATTATAATTCTGTCGTCATTATTGTTATCATTAGCATTATTTTTTTTCTTCCTTTTGTGTCCCATTAAACTGTCTTTATCTCAACCCATAAACTTTTTCACTTTTAGTGTCCTGATTCTCTGCCCCATCCCCCTGGGGGTGGAGTGAGTAAGCAAGCTGCTATGTGGTGCTTAGTTGCTGTCTGGGGTNTTAGTGCATCTGCTTGCAAAGTGTCTAGCCATCAGTCAGTGAGTGGTGAGCGTTGTGCATCACTTGTTTTGTATATTATAATTCTGTCGTCATTATTGTTATCATTAGCATTATTTTTTTTCTTCCTTTTGTGTCCCATTAAACTGTCTTTATCTCAACCCATAAACTTTTTCACTTTTAGTGTCCTGATTCTCTGCCCCATCCCCCTGGGGGTGGAGTGAGTAAGCAAGCTGCTATGTGGTGCTTAGTTGCTGTCTGGGGTTAAATAACAACACAATAATAAGTTGCAGAGGTAGATAAAGACATATTAGAAGTCTTTGGAAGTATGTAGTAATCTTGGATAGCTGTAAAAAGCAGAGTTGGAGAAATTAGGTTGGACGGTTCTGGGTATTCGATACTTTCAGGTTACGTAAGTGAGAGTAAGAAAAAATAAAGTAAGAGAATATAAGTCACTGTCTTGAGAGATAACACTTACGAGAAATTAGAAGAATCAATCACTGGAGATGCTGAAGGAGGGAATACAAACCCAAGAAGATAATTCATTGACCACAGAGTTCCTTTATCCAAAGCAGTAAAACAAATGAGACAATGTGTCAAACAAAGAACAGATTAAGAAAAATGAGGAGGCAAAAAGTTAACCAAATGAACTGGTTAGAGCATGAGATGCCTGTTTGGTTCCAGCCCTTCAGATTTTATATCACTGGTGTGAAATAACTGCAAATCCTAATATGCAAGGAGTAAACATCTTGAATTTTTAATGACTGGTAAGTGGTGTCATTTATAGATTGTCCCTTTCTGAGATACAGCAGGTTTTCAAGTGCTTGTTTGTAGGGATAAGTGCAGAGAAAGGTATTGCCTATTATTTTATAATTAAGATCTTCTGAGACTGGTGAAAGAAAGCTAATGCAACTGAAGGCTCTTTATACATGTCTTCAAGACTTGCCTCTTCATAAAATTTTTCAACATATTTTCTTACAATGGAAATTCTTACTCTACACTTAACACCAATAAAAATCAGAAAACTGTATTTGTTGGTATGCCTGATTTAATTCACAGTATTTTCCATCTTCATTTATTCCAGCTCGTTCTTATTTCTTCCATATTCCCTTCTTGAGTCATACACAGTGAAGTCTGTTTGACTTTCTATGTGGTTTTAACATATGCTTCAGTTTTACAGACTGTTGATGTGTTAGCGGATGTTGACACAAATTTGAAAATAGTTGGAAGAGAAAAATCTAAGTGAAATGGAATTTTCAGATTAGCTTGGTTGAGAAGAGTCTATGGCTTAAGTTATTTATTTTTAAAAATGAATCCTGGACCTCTTAACATATAAGTTATTTAAATATCATCTTAATGATCTTCATTCGGTTTGTTGCTCTAAAGCAAACTGTGCTTACTGGAAAGATCTTCATTAAAGCCATATGTTCTTTTCTTTTGAACTGCAGCTCACCACAGCCACCTTGGATGGCAAACTCCAATTGTTTCTACCCTGATACTTGCCAACCTGTGGAGCTTTGGCTGTGGTACTCTGAGAATAACGACTTGCTGAGAGAAAGGAGACTGGTAACCAGCCATAAGCAAGTGGCATAATATTCTCTTTTAAACTACAGTTTTCTTGAGACTTTATTTTCTGGAAGTTCCTCAAGCTGTTCTCCAAGTTTTTCTGTTGTACAATCTGTTACCTTTACTGCAAAAATAAGGGCGAAAGATCACGAAAAGAAGACTACTCATTCTGACTTCATTCTAGCAAATCACCTTAGAAGTGGCTTTCAAAGGACTTCTTGGGTGCTTATAGGTAGATGTCTTCTGTAGTGCTTTTCTAGACTGGGACCACTTTAGTCTAGACTGAAAATGCAAGTAAAATAACAAGTGTTCCATTTTAAAACTAGTTTAAACTTGTTTGTGACTAATTTTTGAATTATTCTGAAAGAAAGAAGGATTGTATGTCTTTCTGAAATGCCATGAGAGTCCTTCTGTTATACTTCCTTGGGGTTACTGGAATCAGCATGGATGTTGTTTGAAGGCAGAATTTTACCGGTTTATGATTATACTACGTTCTGTAAATTTCTTAGGGAATATGTGACAAATATCTTCTTATTAAAAGAAACTATTTCTGTCTTTTAAATAACTGTTAAATATTTTCAAAAATGTTAAAATAATATGAAAATAAAATTATCAGAAAAAAATGTTCGTTTCTTGTATCCTTCCTAGATTACCTGTCTGAATTTTAGAAAAGAGTTTTTAGACAACATTTTTTTTTTTTTTAAGACTAGACATTCTCACTGGTCATTGACTTTAGCTAAGAGTAGAAAACATGTATGTGGCTGGTGAAAGGAGACGGAGTTTTTCCTTTCCCTGCAAAATTGTGTTGCCTTCTCAGTTAAATTTGCCAGAACAGAATTTATTAATCAGATTACTTAAAAAAAAAAGTGAAAAATTGGAGTTACTGTCCCCACTTTAACACCAATCAGTAAAGCCAGATCACTTTCAGTACTGTAAAGAACATAATATTTAATAGACCTCCCTAATTTATGCATGTAATATTTAGTATAAATAGATCAAGTTGCTTCTATAATTTAGGGGGGTTTTTATGTTTAGGTGGGGTTTGTTTGTTTGTTTGTTTCAGTTTTTATTATGTTTAGTTTCCATAACAAACATTCTTTNTGAGGCTACGTGCTGGTACACTACACTCACAAATTATCAGCAAGATTTAAATTTTAATTTCCACCACTGGGATCCTCAGGATGGTCTTCTTCAAACTTAATTTAGCTAATTTTCTCATCTGCATGCTCTGAACTCCACATCAAGAGTCACTATCAGATACAGAGGATAGCCCATAGCTGTACTGGCAAATAAAGTGTTTCTGAGCCATGGGTTGCAACTTAATAGTGACTGACCCTTAATGGAGGTTGAAACATCTGCTGAAGAGGTGTGAACTGTAATTATTACTTATTTTTTTAAAGCACCACATATTTTAGACAGAAGAATAATATTCTGAGGCTTAAGGCAGAGGATACACATAGAAAAACTATGAATTCTTGCTGCAAGCATGGACGTTGTCACAATTCCCACTGGACTGTAATAAAAGGGAAATACTTCCATTTTCTAGATCTCCTACCTTCAAGGACTAACTGCTGTTATTACCCAGTCAGAGAGTGTGTATCCCCCAAACCTCTCTTAATCTTGAGCTACTTTGATCTCTGAAGGAGGAACTCTTCTTCCAAACCTAATGTACAATCTCTCTTTCCTTAAAGTGAGACTCAGCTGTACGCTGCTTTCTGGTTACTTTTATCAAGGACTGTTTCTGGATAGAAAAGCCCTTTGGGGCATTTTGGCTGTGACCACAGCATCATCAATCCACGCTGAATAGAGACATTCATCTATTCAGCCCTTGCAGATGTGCAGCTCTTCCATAGCCCAAGAATTTGTTAACCCCTTTTTCCCTCAGGGGAGAGAGAGAATCTGCCCTACCACACAGGCACTAGAACTCTTCAAATGGAAATCCACTATAATTTTTTTCCATCTTAAAAAAGAAAAAAAAAATCCCCCCTGGACTCCTCATAAATGCTTGAATGCTTGTGGTTTTGAGAATGGAAAACTTTAGCTGACACACTTCAAGTTTGGCAAGGTTAAGTGCTTGAAAAAGCTTTTCTAATGGCAAATAAAAGGAAAAAAACTGTTGTGGATGGTGTTACCATCGTATTTAGAATTTTCATAATCACTAGGTTTTCCTTCTGAGATCTCTTTGATAGAAGGACACAGGAGGGCATATTTAATTACTAAAGAGTTAAAGTCATAAAAGGTTAGTCTTCTACAAAAGAGTGTATCCACGGAAGCACCATCTATACCTTTGTGTTTTAACAGGCAAACCAGATAGTTTGTATGTTCATTTTCTGTTCTAAAGACAAGACTATTTGAAATTAGAAAGTCCCAAAAGCAGATAGGAAATGTTCATGGTTAGCTAAGGTGGATAGCATGTTTCATTGATAAAAAATTGACACAAACAGCTGCAAGTGTAAATATTTAATAGGTCATTTTAAGGAATTTTGAGTATGCTTTCAGACTGCCTTTAGGAAAAAAAAAAGTGATTATAATATAACTCCCAAGTAGCTTAAGAAAAGTAAAAGTCATGATTTGAAGAAATATGTAGCAATATGTGAGGAAAAGAGCTGGCAGAAGAATAGTCTAGTTTCATTAAATATTTGCTGTGTCATCTGTCCTTGAGAGTCCTGTCTTCTGGGGAGAAGAGCGGTGTTTTTGTGACTTTCTGTGTGCTGTCAAGTGAGGGACTTTCCCAGCTGAACATCTACCAAAAGCCACAGAATTCTTCAAATGGATTTACACAGCAGATTTTTCTGGTGCTGTAAGGGTCAGAAAGCACAGCAGGGTGGCCAGCACTATTCTGAAGCAGATGCTGTTAAAAACTGTTTGGGATTAAGTGGTTTGCAAAATATCAGATACTGCCCACTTTTCTGTATAGAATCAAATATACAGGCAAGCTTGGGTTGCACCATTAGGAGGAGGGCAAGAGCAAACCCATGAAGGAACTCTGCTTTCCCTCGGCCTTTTCTATTTTATTAATTCACCATGAAAGAAGTGTTTTTTGGATGTATTTTCCAAAAAGCTTTTGCTTTCCATTATACATGATGATTGCATTTAGATACAAAGTTATATAATCCTGGAATATCTGGAGGTAGTCAGTAGCACTTATTTTTTTCTTTCTTCCATTACTTTTTCATTTAATCATACCAAATTATCTTTTCAGAACTGGCTTGTGACTTGTATTTTCCCTTTTAAAAAATGAATAGATCTATTCGTCTCATGGTATTTTATTGCAGAGAGAGAAAATATCAATAAAAATACATAAAACTGTTTAAAAAAAATTGGCATATGCATAATAAATAAAAATGAAGTGGTAGGGAATTTCTGTTAAAATGTAATTTAGGATGCCTTGCTTCAATGCATGAGTTGCAGTCCAAAAACATGGCACAACAGAAATTAAAGACTAAAATAGGATCTTCCCTGAAATCCTTGCAGGTTTGAAAGTGAAATCTTTTTTAAGGACAATGTAAGATGTTGTTCTGGAAGATACTGCTTTTTATCTCATTGTCTACATTGAACTTCTACCCACCAGCATTCCCATGATCACTTAATCCAAATTTTGCTCTTCAGAATTCTGCACTTAATTAAAACCAGAGTAATTCTGCTTATTTTTGTGAACAAGCTGCTGCTAGGAGTGGACTCTGTCCCAGGCATTTTAATAACTTTGAAGGGGGAACAGTATACTTGTGTTAATAACAAATTTTTGGTGACAAAACGGTATAGGGTCTGAAAGCTGGATATACCTGTGAAGGCCTACAGAAGTCACTGAGGATAAGCTAGTCCTATGTTTACTGGTTTATGTTAAATCTTTATGTTTGATGTGAATATAGTATCTTTAACTATGAAAAAACCACCTTCATTCAAAAATTAGTGTTAAACTGAAGATCCTATATATATTTTCATGAAAACTGAATGTTGCTAAAGGAAGACACTGGACCAAACAGAGTAAATGATGTGGTATTAATTAGATTTATAGCTATGATGAATTTGATATAACAAAGCAATATACATTCCATTCCCAGATTAAGACCCTCCAGATTAGTTTTATGTTGTGTCTGAAATGAAATGAACCACAATGAAATATTTCCACTGTCTTAGTTAATGTAAACAAATGAACTCATGCCTTTCCTTCTGTCCAAACTAGAGAGGCTTTGTGATTTCTTGGGTTTAGTTTTGGTGGATGAAAAAACGTTCTAAGTGCAAGGTATTGTAAAATAATGTGACAATTAACTTGATTCTGTCATCCAGTCACAGACAAACCCTTGGGAAGTCATCTCCAAAGACCAGCCTGCCAGCCCAAAGCATTTACTTCTAAATCACAGATGACAGATGATTGTCTAAACTGCTCCTCAAAACCTCTGGTGACAGAGATTCCACAGCTTCCCCAGGCGGGAAATCCCCTTGGTGCAATTTAAACCCATTATTCTCTGTCTTAATCCATTAGGTACAAAGGATAGTTCATTACCTTCTTGTTGTAGCAACCCTCTACATACTTGACAGTTGTTATCATGTCTCCCCTCAGACTTCTCTTTTCTACTTTAAACAAACCCGAGTCATTCAGTCTGCTTTCATAGGTCATGTTTTCTAGACCTCTGTTAATTTTTGCTGTTTTCTGAACTTCCTCCAGTTCCATGTTTCTCTTTCTGGCAGTGTAGTGCTCTCAAAGGCTACACCCTTACATGCTGTGCCAGTGCTGTGTAGGTTGAAGGCATGGCTTGGTGCTTCTTAAATATGGCACTCATAATTTGGCATTCCACTGTGGTTTTGAGTTTGTCTACAGAAATGTGGCATTACTGACTCATGTTCATCCCCTAGGTTTGCTATCCCTAGGCCACCATCACACTGAATTCTAAGCCTGGTCTCCAAACTGCCTCCAGCCCTTTCATCATCATCATCATCATCATCATCATCATCATCATCATCATCATCATCATCATCATTATTATTATTATTGTTATTTATTATTATTATTATTATTATTATTATTATTATTATTATATTTTCTGTAAATCAGATACGTAATGATTCCAGAGAGCAGAGAAAGTGGATTGCCTGATGATTTGGCTCCTAGGTTATATATTCACTGCCAGAGAAGGTGGTCTTTTTATTTCAATTACTTTACCTGGGGGTGGTGGGAGAAGACATTGAGCAGTTAATTACATAAAATTACTGCTCCCAGTGAAGGCAGGGCACTTCAGCTTTTACTGATGTTGCTGAGGTGAACAACATTGTCATTGTTTACTATGTCACGGTGCAAATTTCCTGTTCCTTCAGTGATCTGGACTTTGTGTGGAAGCATTAGGCCTCTGCTGTAAAAAACAATCATGCACACATTTATGTGCACACATTTGAGTTTCATCTGAAGGCATGGGCTTTGAAACACTGTTGGTCTGACTCTTCTTTTAGGTTCAAGGAGGTTCATACAAATCATAGAATAGTTTGTGTTGAAGGGGACTTTAAAGGTCACCTAGACCAGCCCTCCTACCATGAGCAAGAACATCTTCAACTGTATCAGGTTGCTCAGAGCCCCACCCAACCTAATCTTGGGTGTTTCTGTGTTTCCAGGGTTGGGGCATTTATCAGCTCTCTGGACGACCAGTTCCAGTGCTCCTACCCTGAGAAAGGCAACTGGTGCTTAGACCAGCTATGCTGGCCACAGGGACTTGATGACGGTTTTACACTGAATCTCTGAAGTCATTTTCAAAGAGCTATTCCTCAGTTTCACTGATGGAATTATGGTGAGTTAAATCTCTTACTTTACTCCCCTCCAAAGCTGTCATGGTGAGGTAGCACTAAATGCATCTGCTTGGCTGTGCTGCTTCAGCCTCAGAGAATTATCTTCTTTTAGAAGGGAGAGGGGGAAAAACCCCAACTGTTACTATTCTCATCTTCGAGACAGCATTTTCTTATGTCTTATGCAGCTTTCACGTAAAGGCTACATTGTGCCACTGCAGGAACCTACTGGACCTACTGGAGGTTCCTGGCTGCTGTTTCTCTCATTAGCAGTGTCAAGGACTTGGATATTATTGAATAATATGTCTCTGAGCAGTTGAATTAAGAGAAAAAAGGAATTATGCAATTTTCTCAAAGCCAGAGGAAAAGTGAAAACTATGTGAGGTAAGCAATTTCCCCATTGTTTCAGGCTCTTTATGTGACAATTAATAGGAATAAAAGCAAAGGATAAAAGTTAACCTGATTTTGCTGTGCCTTGCTTTAATTTAAAAACAGGACAGGAATTCAAATTTCTGAGTCTCATTAGCCTTAAAGCCCTAATCCAACAATTTTTTAGTCTCTACATGAAAGAAGGCTTCTAATCATCCACCACCATCACCCAGCGTCTTTCTGCTTGGGGCCTGTGATGTGGGCAATTACAGGGAGTATGCTTGCTCATGGCCAGATCTTCCTGATACATTCCACTGTTTTAAGCCACAGGGGGACAGTAAATAAGAAAAGGCAGCTATTTAATAAATAAAGGCTCCGATTAAGAGTTCACTGGAATATTATTTGAGTACTTCCAATGTGTCTTTGGGGTCTGTAAGGGCAAACTTATCCTAGAGCCTCAGGTCTAGTAACGTGAGCTGTGAAGAGTAATGACACATAGTAATGTAGCTGTGGTTCTGCTTTCATGCCGTTACTCAGAGATCTGCCAAAATGCCTGGATGAACCACTTTTTACTTTCCCAGGGCAACACCTGCCCCTAAATTTACCATTTAAGCTCTCATTTTGGAAGAGAGAGATGCCTGTGTATAGTTTACTCTCCCACAATGCCCAGAGGTGTCTCATTTTACCAGTTTGTAGGTGGGGCTCACAGGCAGCTGCCAGTCCCTGGGTAGAAAGCATTGCCTCACGTCTGTGCACGCTGACTAGCCAAGCCCAAAGCCAGGCCTCGGGGGAGGATGCTGGTTTCAGGTAGTAACAATTCCAGAAAGAAGGAGAGACCAGAGGCTGAAATTGTTCCTGGCCCAAGGCCATGCACTTGGCTAGGGTTACACCAGGGGCGTACTTGACCTAATGAATAAAAAGTGCGGTCTCCACAATCATTGGTAAAAAGACATCTTGAGGAAAGGAAATAGAAGCTAAAAAAATGAATGAAATGCCTTCTACCCTGTGTGATCCCAAGTTGTGAAAAATAGAGTTGCAAGGAGCTTTGTTTCCCTTTTCTAGTTGAAACCATTGTGATCAGTGGTCTGACATAGTGGAACATTTACTTTCACCCATTATTCCTTTTTGCTCCCACCCATGAAGTCATAACAGTGAATATATTCAAGTGAAGCATGATGTGTAGCTATGGTATTCAGTAAATGGAAATGATGTTTTTAGTTCACTCCTCCAAAGGCTTTTTCATTCACTGCATTTTTGTTTGTTTGTTTGTTTGTTTGTAAATATCAGGATAGTAAGCTGCACTGAAAGGAAACAAAATTGTGTAATAATATAGTGGTAAAAAATAATTTCAGGTTTCATTCAAGAGACATGCCAATATGCTTTTATTATTCTTCTTTAGAAATATTTATGTATTTACACTTTCTAGATTGCCATTTGATACCTTAATACAAACAATCTTTATCATCTCACTTTTAAGAACCTACTAAAATGGTTCGTGTGTTGTGACAGGGCAGAATAATATCCAGTGATTAAAATAAAGACTGTAAGGATGGTGTTGAAGCAACATAGTTTGGGTGGAGGAGACTGGAAATTTAAGACATTTTTCTTCCAAGTGTGGACATCCACTAAGGATAATGAAGTTGCACACCCATTATATATGTCATAATATACACACCCCATCATCATCCTTCACAGTCTTTTGGCAGACATGCTGGAAAAACATTTTAAAGTTAAAAAATGACCACGGTAACTAACACCTAGCAATATCCCCATGAATTTCATATTTATTGTGTAGTTAATACATTACTTAAGAAGACACCTATAAAGTATAATTAGGAAGGCAAACAACTTTCTCACAAAGGAAAACCTGTAAGAAGGGTGAGGTTTCCTCCTGTAGTGCTTTTTCCAAATTCCTTTCCAGTACGTTGCCAAATTATATGAAAGGTACAAGAGCTTCAATTCCCAACATTTTCAAAGATTCCCTAGGAACCTTAACTCCCTGTATTTTCTCTAAATGGAGCAGAAGAAATGATATTCAGAGAATAAACCTGGTTAAGTGACTAATTTTCTGTATTTTGACAATGGTGTTACCCAGGCCAAATGTGATAGCAAAATCTATAGCCAAAACAGGAAGGATTTTTTGCTGATAACACTGACTCCAGGCTCATAGGACCCTGACATCAGGTAACCCACTGAAGAATTCTTCCTGTAAAACTGTCCTACAGTGTGATAGAAAAGAGATATTTAAAAAAAAAAAAAGGATAAAAGAATTAAATTAGTGTTACAGCCACTTCTTCCCTATCCTTCACTGATATTCAATTGGAAAAACTTCCTAACATGAAAGTCTGGATTCAAATGTAAAGTCAGAAAAAGACATTCTAAGCTTTCCTTGGTCTCCTGACCCTTGACAAGCTAGATTCTTGTCTGCCTCTGCAATTTGCCATTCACTGCAAAAAGTACTCTTCTAGAGTCCTATATTTTGAGTAAAAAAAGACTCAAATGAAATGCCTGAGGCTCCAGAACTTATGCTTGGAATTTTTTCCTTGAGGAATAGAGCACTGCAGAAATTCAAAGCTCCAGTCACATTTAGCTCCTGTTTCCCTTGCCCTTCCTTTGTGTGCATGCTTCAGAGGGAGAGGGAATGTGTCTCTGGCTCCCATCTGAAATTGGAGTAACACAAAGCCCCATCCGTGGTGCTGACAAATTGAGAATCTCTTCCCAGGAAGTGTTGTTGTACTGTTAAAAGGGCTTTGTTCTAAATGAGGACAAAATGTCAAAGAGGTTTATTTATTTATGACTTTGGGGCTTATTTCCTAACATGGGGGGATTTCCAGGAAATTCTACTTCATGAAAGAAAAAATGAAGTTCTGCTCTCCTTGCCCCTCCTGTCTGGTTTGTAGGCAGACAGACTGCCTGCCTCCATATTCTTGCTGTTCATAAGAGGAGGGATCATAGGAAGATGGTTAGTTGACAAGACAGATACCTGGGAAGGGGATCCCTAAAGTTCCAGGTGAAGTCTAGGAGACAGTGAATAGCTACTCTTGTTCCCAAGCAGTGCAAAGAACAGCAGAGCCTAGAATTCTGAAAATCAAAATTCCTGGGTGGGCAGGGAGCTCACAATGGCGTCTATTGCTTAGCCCTGGGGCTGGCCCTTATGGTCAGGGAGAAGAACTTGGAGACCTCGTGAGGCTGCTCTACTCACCTTAGAGTAGCCTCTGACACCTGCAAAAACCAAAGGCCTTCAGACCCTTGGCATCTACTCGGAGAGCCTGAGCAAAAAGAGAGAGGTGAAGACGTCAAACAAGTCCTTTGCCAGGATGCGTACAGAGAAACCAGGAGTCCAAAGTATAGCTGGGCTGAAATGACAAATAAGCAGCCAGTCCTCTTCCTTTTCTCATGGGAAATTGTCTCCATGAAAAATTTCTGCCAGAGCTAGTTGACCATCCTGTACCAGCAAACTCCAGAAATGTACAGGATTTGAAGGGGCTAGGAACTAGATTGTTCATTTGCTCTGACAGGATGTGTTTACAAATCTAGCCTAGAAAAATGTCTTGCTACTCTGCCCTTTCAGAGGATAAAAATCCGCTGGTCCATATGGAATTAAAAAAACCCCATTAATTGCTTTTCTTTCTACCAGTGTTCTCTTCTTAGATGGTCTGAAATCCTGAATTTCCAGGCTGGGAATAAACTACACTCATCAACTCATTCTCACTTCCAATGTGTATTTGCAGAAGAACAAGAGATTGTGTTTTTCATATTTTTGTCCCATAAATCATTTTCTGTTAAACCATTTATCATTTTGATGAAGATTTCCATTAGAAGATGAGGTTATGACTAGACTAACTGGCAAAATCCCAGTGAAGTTAGTAAATTCAGGATGCATCCTAATGCACAGCAACTGCGTGGGATCTCCAGGCTGTAAGTATAATTTCTCAGTGAAACCCCCTGGACAGCTGCTAGACCTGGCACATCACTTTATGTTTGAGTGGCCTAAATTCAATAGCAGAACCACAGCTTCAAACTGAACTGACTTGGTTTTGCTGAACAAAGCAGGAAGTGGGAGAGGCTTTCCTTGAGCCCAACTTTAAAGTCAATTGCTTGCAGTTCAAAACCTGTCATTTATGTTATTTCCGAACCCAGTCCCTGGTTTCTCCCTGGAGATCTCAGACCACAGGGGATTCACAGGGCTTGCCCAGCCCATTGCCATGCTCCATGCACCGGAGAGCCCAAGTCTTTGGGAAAAGTCAGCCATAGCACTGACACATTGCCCTGGTGGTCTGCAGGGTCTCCACCTGCAATTCCAGTGGCAATAAGGCTATGACAGATTTGTGGGATGTCTGTTGGATGTCCCAAGTCCAGATACGTCACATGAGATTTGCCCCAAAGTACAGGCAAAGCACAATGGATCTGTGTTGCTCTCTGGAAATTCTTGTGTTGCTCCTTGCTGGAAGAGTGGGGCTCTGCTCCCTCTGCTTGGGAGAATAACTTGTTTCTCAAGACTCTGTCCTCAAAGGCTGATGAGAAGAGACCCTCCTAAATTTTTTTGCCATGATGTTGTGTGAAGATTTAAATACGAAATGCCAAAAAAGCAATGCATGAAAAAAAAGAATGTAACTTCCAGTTCCAAATGTGAAGGGTGATAATGAAGTTCATGTAACATATGGGAAACAGTGCTGCTCTGTTTAGCCACTTGGCTTGAAATGTAGACTCCATGGTGCTTGCTATGCAAACAATGCTCAGTTGATCCATCAAAACAAAATCATGGCCATATATAATACTAACGATTAAATGCTTATTCTCCATGATCACATAACATATGGCTTTGTGCTAGAACGTACACAATCCCAAAGGATATTATATGAATATAAAAGATTATTGACTCACGATGCCCCGGTTGTGTTCTCTGGCAACATCTCTTCAAGAACAGAGAGACACATACATAAATATGAGGACTCTAATGGGATTTTTTCCCCCTTCAGCTTAAGGCATTACTGCCAGCTGTGTTTAGTATCTTTATTAGCAAAATTACACATACTGGTAACTTTGAACTCCGGGTTACATTCATGATCTAAGAAGGCAGATAGAAGGATGAAATAATGACATATTGCAGCAATGTTGAAAATAAATTTCTTTTCATCCTGTTTTGCATGATGCGTTTCTTCTGATATTTAATTCCTTCATAAGATAATAAATAAAGGATGTTAGAATAGCTTGAATAGCTTGCCTTGGTCTGTACAAATCCTCAAAAATACTGTTGGTGTTAGACAGAATTTTCAAACCTGCATCCTCTTACTGTTTTGGCTTCTTCTCAAGGACTTTCTTATTTCACTTTTCTTGGACTCCCCTCTCTTCTTGCTACCTTTGTTTTATGTCATGCATGTCTGTTTTATAATTCCTGTTAGACCTTCTTGGCAACTAGGAAACCTTTGACTTACTGAGCTGCAGAAGGATGCTGATGGTCCCCACAGTTCTCTTTCCATGCTTCCTGTTCCTTTGGCAGCTCTTTAGGGGTCTGGACCCTGGCACAGATGTGTGGGCTCTCCTGTTTCCCACCAGACAGGAGGGATATGATTGGTACGGGAGTCCAGGCAGGTCCTCCGAGGTCCTTGGGGGCAGAGAAGGAGAAACATCTCTCCTGGATAGGAGTGATGGCTGCCAGGGTCTGACAAACATGCTATTAGTAAGTGCACAAAGGTACTAAAATCTCCTACCAAGAGAGAGCAGTGTGCCAAGCTCCTTCTTCAAGGCCAGAGTCACTGCCTGGATGGCTATACCAGAGTCCTGGCTGCAGAGCACTGCACCCAAAACCTGCAGTCACCTTTCTTCTTCCCACAGCAGATTGCCATCTCTCCAGGCATATTTAACACCTGAAGCACAGTGTGAAAACATTGCTGCATTTTTTCAAATTAAATTTGCATTAGCAGGATTTGCACAATAATTTGTACACAAGTCTTGTTTCTGTTTTGTCAACTGTTCATTCTGAAGTGTTTCTATCTAAATAGAGGCATTGTAGCAGGTTTTTTCTTTTTTGTGCTACTTGTGTGTGTAAATAAACAGTATGTTTGAATATGTGACTAGTACAGATGACTTATAAACTGAGCCACCTGCAGCTATTTCAATCCTTA
This sequence comes from Dryoscopus gambensis, assembly GCA_013389985.1. Lineage (NCBI taxonomy): Eukaryota > Metazoa > Chordata > Aves > Passeriformes > Malaconotidae > Dryoscopus > Dryoscopus gambensis. The sequence continues at coordinate 30,875 of WEIT01003928.1, forward strand.
GATTGGATGAAAAATTAAATTTCAGTAAATTTAATTCTTTCAGGACAAGCAGTAAATACTGGTTCTGTCTTAGAGGTCTTCCTGTCTGATTTACTTATGGATTTTAGCAGGACTAAATAAGTACTAAATGAAGACCTGTTTCCACGTAAGTCTGTTGTTAACTGTACAGGAAGAAACATAGGTGTTTTAAAATCCCAAAGTCTACAAAAATATTATTTTAATGCTCAACAGTTTCTGATTAAGGCATTATTTTTTTTCAAATCTTATGCTCCAAGTATGTTCCTGTTAATCTGTCTAATCTAATGCTTTCAGTTACCTGCCTTCAGAATGCTCTGGAGAATTAATTAAGTCCTTTAGTTTCCCTCACTGTGGCAGTTCAGTTCCTCCACAGAGGTGTAAGTGGAGGTGCAGAGCTATTTCATTTACACAAGAAACCTGTAGTAGAGGCTGGGAGAGAATCTTGGATTCATTATTCTCCCTCCAGCCAACTCACGAGCTGCCTCACTTCAGTCCTGTCTCAGCTGCAGGGCTGTGAGTTGGCCATGTCACTGGGAAAACAACCGTGATGGTTTGTCCAGGAATTAAAAATCCCATACTCCACAGCTGTTGATATTTTTCTTCTTGAGCCTGATTTAGGCAACATATCAGTAGTTTATAAAGAAAATCTTTTATCTTTCCTGCCTCTGTTCAGCTAAAGCTGTAAACAGGACACGTTGTGTAATTTTTCTAAACTGAGCTTGGCCGAGCGTGGCTGCAGCTGTTAGTCAAACCGAGTAAATGTAAACATTTGATTGTCTAAAAAGTACTGAAAGGTATGCTTTTGCTCTCAGTTGAAATCAGTCATGCTGACCCACAGGAGCATTGCAATATGTCTTCTGGGTTATCATCTGAATTAAGAGCTCTCAGGTAGACAGAAACCCAGCTCAGAGTTTTGGCTCTGACAGTAAAAGCAAGACTGCAGGTGAGGCAGAAGATCAATTTGCCCAGAACTTTCCAGCTCACTGGGTAAAATCTCCTTTCAGTGTAAAGTGTTCTACCGCTAAGACAGAAAGCTGTGTATGAAGTGCAGACATCTAACTGGCAGGCTGCAGTGATGTGCTGGCTGGGTCAGAGATTTATACTAGCCTGCACTGTGATTAGGTCACTGGCAACCTGTGGAAACAAAGCAGGTTGTACTACAAAGTAAAGGAGCTGCTTTCCAGGTCCTGAGGAGAGGGCTTATGTTTGCCAAAACATTCAGAAGTATCATTAACAGCGAAATGGAGACCGACATAAGTTCTTTATCTAAGATGTTTTACCTTGTCTGCCAAGACCTTAGCTCCTGAAACAAAGAAACTCTGTCTTTGCTCATGCAGAGCATCTTCAGCCAAAAACTAGAAGTGACTGACTTTGTGCTGTCAAGCTGCTCTCTGTGCCTACCAAGTCCTTCCCAGAGCCACACTCCTGGCACAGGCTCAGAGCCAGGGCAAGCCTAAGAGAAAGGAAGGGGCCACTGGCATGCAGTGATATCAGAAGTGATGGAGGGGGTGAAGGTGTCATCACCACTGGTCTCCAGGTGCTGCTTTCCTAGAAGAAAGGCCAGTTCTTGGGCACGCTTGGGGCGTGCAAGAACAGGAGTGGGAACTTTAAGCAGAAATCCAAGGGGACCCAAAGAGAGGCAAAAGTGCCAAGGGAGACAGAGAAATGTTGGTCTTTTGCAAAGCGTAGAGCAGGCAGCCATGGGTGGAGGAGGGCTTGTGAGGCCATATGACTTCCAAGAGAGCTAAATAAGAGCTGTGAAGGCACACTTTGGGCTTTGTTTGGCTTCTGTATTAAATTAAGCAGACCTGCACTGACTGGCTACTTAATCTGGAGGTCGAATTTTGTAGGTCACTGGTCACACCCGAGTTACCTGTAGAGATATGTATTTGAATTAAGGACAGCTTGTTTTGGGGCTAGAAAAAGATGGCATCAGTTTTCTTCACAGCTGACTGGGACCAGGGTCAAATGGAGACACTCAAGGGAAGGGGCATCAGGGATCCTGTTAGTACGAGGTATGTCCTTTACTGTGGTAATCACCACCCTCACCATTCTGCTTTGCAAATGATGTTCTGAATTACAGCAGTTTACAGTGTGAATAATTTCGCCCCATCTTTTATCATTTTTTCATCATGATTATTATTTTGTGTTTGTTACTTTCCTTCCTGCATTTTTTAAGTGCTTCCAGACAAGCTTGTTGCCCAGCACCCTTGGCACACATGCTGTTGTATCCCCTTGTAGCTGTTTCCTTACAGGGACACAGTTGGTGCTCTTAGGGGATTCCTCTGTAACAGGCATTTGAGAGGTTTCCCTTCTCTTTGGAAATTTTCTTTCCATTCTGAGACATCTTTCTCTCTATGTTGACAGTCAGTTGAAAATGCATGTTTGCTTTCAGAAGGAGGTTGGGTTTTATTGTTTTCCCTTAGTGACTGAAGGCATATGCAGATCTCACAAGGTGAGTCCTGTATGGAGCAGCATCTCTTAAGACAACAAAATAATATTGATAAAAATTTCGATTTTTAGAGGTCTGAATTATGAGTGAGGTTCTATTTAATAGATGCTCTTGGATGAGCCATACTATATAAACCAACAGCAAATTAAGCTTAAAAGCCAGACCGATGTTACGTAAAATCTTATATTGCATTTAAAAACAATAAAGGAAAACATGAATAAAATAAGTAGACTGGGACTCTGATCCTCAGAGCCATTCTGTCCCATCAATATTAGACTAAGAATTTCAAAACTTGAAAGAACTGATCCTCCTTTCTATAATGTCCTCGACAAAAATAGGTCAACCAGGCAAATACAAGAACTGCAGTGGATGAAGAACTCATATTAAACATATATCTCATCTGAGCCATGATGAAGACTTGTACTAACACTTATGTACAAAAATGTTAACAGAGCAAGAAGTAAAAATGCATCCTTTCCATCCTGAAGCCCTTAACTTTGAACAGGTAGATATACCCTTAACATCATGACAATAATGGAACATTCTCTATGAAGTTGTTAAGTCCTGTACACAGCCCCCCTAGGGGATGAATTCAGTGTTGCTGAGCAGGAGGGTACTTTTATAAATGAAATGTAGTCCCTGAAGAGATTTGTGTTGACTACATGACTTACTTGCCCTGTCAGAAGAGAAAGGATGTCTCTGGCTTAAGCCCATGGTAGCAAACTCACAGAACCACTTAAAGAGGAAAAATATGATCAAAAGAAATTGTAAGAGGAGAAAATAGAAAGAAGTCAAGATATTTTTATTGCATTCTTGTACCACCAGACACAGCTAACTTCTGTCCTGAAATTCTGAAGCTGAGAATATCTTTGGCCTTCTGATACTAATTTTAAATAAATCTTTGAAAACTGAGAACATTTCACAAAACTGAAGTGTGCTACTGTTCTGCCAATATTTAAGAAATGTACTACACAGTGTTCAGACAAATTACTTGATCTGAATTAGGTCTTGGGTAAAATAATAGTCAAATTGATACAGATATCAAATGATGTTTAAAAAACTAAGCTATAAATTCTGATAGAATAAAGCACAAAAAGTTATTTTTAAACAGAAGTTATACACATCTTTGATGCAGTTTCTAAGGACCAATGCGAAAGATCTGCATAATGGAGTGTATCAGAATTTGTACAGCAATTTGCTCAATATGGCATGGTATTTGAAGTTAGCACTGCAGGAAGGAACATATTTTATATAGATTAAGGATTGTGTGTGAGATGAATCTATAAAAATCAATGAAAAAGTAATCATCAGTGGAGAATTATTATCAAATTAATTATTTAACGATGCACTCTACATTGAGCCATTGTTTGCCTGGCAATCTTCAATGTATCCATAACACGGAGGAGAAAATAGAAAATAGATAAAATTTGCCAGTGCATTAAAACTGGTGGTCCTATGCAAAAATGACAACACAGCAGTGGGAGAAGGGTGCCACAGAAGGCTTACAGCTAATGATTAACTTGCAGCATGAAACTGGGACACATCTGAGGAGAGCCAGAAGTGTAGCAGAGTGATTTTGCTTTGAACTCATCAGACACTGAAGATTCAATGCTGTTGTCAACCAGAAAAAGATGAAAAAAATTAGAGAATGCATGTGAAAAAGAATACCAGAAACAATTCAAGAGATGGAGAAATGATTTATATGGCATTTATAAATGCCATATAAACTCAGCTGCTTAGATTATCAAAAATATGAGTCTTGGTTGTTCTATTTGAACACCTTCATGTCTGGGGCAAAGCAAATATTACATTTTAATTTAATCCAGACAAGAAAAGATAACAAGAATCTGTAGCCATATGTTTTTAGCAGTGCTCAAGGAAAACGATCAAGGGAAGTGGTAAGTTCTTCATCTCATGCAGTCACCAGAGGTGCCTTTGACAGTACTGAGAATGAATGAAGTGACAAGAATGGGGGAAGAGGAGCTCCTCCACAAGACAGCCATGGGGCCTGAATGCCTTTAAATCTAACATAACCCATTGTTGATAGGAAAGGTGCTTGGCCATATTGCTTCATCCAGATCCTTTCTAGGACGCAGTCAGTGAACTCTGGAAAAACCTTAAGCAATGATCTCAAAGTTCTTCATTTTTCTGTAAATTATAGAGAAAGTGGTAGATTAGTAACAATGTTTCAAGCAAGAAACCTTATGTCTGCTCCCACATCCTTGGCTCTCCAGCTGTTGGTTTTCATTAACAGAATGCAGTCACACTTGCGAAGACAAAGATCTGGATGCTGGTGACATTAATTTAACCCCATATCTGCAGAATAATCCAGCACAGGGGATAAAACAGACAATGGACTTGTGAGCCACCTGCATCTACTTTTTTTGTCATCCGAGAGAAGTTACAAGGCCACTGGCATCTTCTGCAACTATGCATGAGACCAGAAAAAGCTCCAGATGGCCCTTCCTTGCTCCCATTCGACATTCCCATCTTGGCTGGTGTGTCTAAAAATGTTGATTTAGGTGTAGAGATGGTCATTTCTTAAAGTGACAGAGTTGTGGTAATCAGTTAGAGACTCAGAAACATAAAATTTTGCTTGAATTGAGTGCTAGGTAGTGTTTCAAACTCAGGAGGTGCCCTTGGGATGGGTATTTCACAGTTGGCAGTCAATTGCCTCATAACTCACCTCAATTTATTCTTAAAAGTAAATCAAGCAGGACAGTATTTATTGAGTGGTGGGTAATTGCTGAATAAGTACTATTAGTTTCTTTTAAATAGAGAACCAGGTGCCAAAATTGTGCCTGACAGCCAATTTAGACTTATGGGGAAATTGTAGGTCTGGGCTTTTCACCTGGACAAGCAATGTTAATTGGATTTGGGAGATGAATGCTAATAGGAGTCCATTCTCATCACTAAGGTGTGGTTATGTGGAAGGGTGAATTCAGAAGAAAGGGATTCAGAACCTCAGGGGAAGATAGAAAAGATGTGTATTTGGGATGGCCAGTGTTTCAAGCCCTTCAGAAGAGGTTGTGCACAGATTTGACGGTGACAGTGCTGAGAGCCTGTGAGGCTGCAGACCTGCTGTGAAGCCCTGGGTCTGGATTAGTTTTGTCTTGGTGCAAAGAACCTTTGAATATTTAAGTGCATGTTTTGGAGTTGCTGCGAAACTTATCCCTCTGGTGTTGAGGAAATGCAGACTTAAATTGGGTATTGCAGTCCATGATATCATGGGAACATTATATGGTGATATCATATCTACTCTGTGGTCCTTTTTCGAGCAGTGCCCATCATAGGAGGATGGTAAGTTTTTGAATAGTCCTTGTACTGGGATTTAACTGGGTTCGTGGCATCTGCTGCTTTTTTTTTTCGAGCACGCGTGAGTCACTAATGCCATCTTCTTTATTCTTTTCTTATGTTGGGTACCTGAAACGTAAATTTCACTTTTACAGCTTTCTTGACAACAGAAAAGGATCAGAGTTTTTAAAGCCACTTAAAATATATTTTCATGAAGTGCTGTTATTTAAAAAAAAAAAAAATTCTTAATGTTACCTGGCACTTTTTCTCCCTTTGTAACAATTTACAGGCTCTTCATGGGTTTTGGTGTCTGTGCAGCATGCCCACAGGGGCATTTTTGGTCAGAACTGGGGATGAACACTGAGAACCAGACTATTTGCCCCCTCCTAATGACAGGTTTATTTTAAGAAACTGTTAAATACTAGGTATGTGCTGCTGGTTTTAGTTGTTTCTGTGAAAAATGAATCTTGTCCTTGAGGAATTTGTTCTCTTACTTAAGATTATGCTAGCAAAGACATGATTCACCATTTTTCTGGCTGAGAATCTAGTCATTCTCTGCAAAATGATCTCTGAGATGTGCATCAATAACCTCAGATCTCAGCAGGGCTTCACTTCTGTCCTGTGGATGACATAGCACAGAGAGCACGTGGGTGGCCTGCCAGAGCCCATGCGCCAACATCAGGGAATGCTGCACATTGTGCAGTTTTCCATGCAACAAATAAATAGACTTATTGTGAAGCACAGATTACTTTACTGCCGATAAGATGCACACCATTTTAAGGCAGTGTGCTGTACCTGCAATTCATAGGATCATTCCTGATGAAAGGAACAGTTCAAGACTAACCCTCTATTCTGCACTGTGTGCCAAAAGCCAACAGTAAACAACTACTGCAACATATTTTGGGGGCCATACTGAACTCTGTTCTCCATTTCCACCTGAATAGCTTCTCAGTGTGGTGAGAAAGTTGTCCAGGAGCACTGTGTTAGGTAATATCAGTTTTAAACAGGATGAAAAGTGAGTGAGAATTGCAGTATTGGGGGGGGAGCAAAGTCCATACAGCAGAAGAAGAGTTAATTTCTGCCCAGAGCAAAGGTACTGGAACTGAAGTACACAAATGCATTTACTTTCTACAATTTCGTAACAAAAAATGAAGCCAGAGGTAATGCCATTTTACTATTGATTCTCACTGAACTATGGCTCATTAGTTACTTTATGTTGCTTAGCACTGTCTGTTTACATCTACAGAAATTCAGCTAGTTCAATGAGTCCCTTCTCTCCTCACAGACATCCCAGTATTCTTGCCTATCTGACCATGCCCTCTGGGTCTGCCATCCATGTGCTGTATACACAGCTGAGGACATATGCCTGTTTTGAGGAGGAAAAAACCCTGTTGAGGTGTATTCCAGCTACACTGGCAAGCATATGGGCTATTTCAGGCCATGCCTGAAAATATTTCGCCATGATTCACTCTACCTTTTCTATGTTTTTATGAGACCAGAGATCAGAATCATGGAACTCAGGAGCAGGACTCGTTGAAAAAGCCACATTTGAAGAGTAGAGTTGAAATCTCTTTTCGTCCAAGCTGTGGCTCTTTCAAACCCTCTATTTTGGCACAGACTAAAATGACATTTCCGAAACATCTTACATGCGTCATTCCGTAGGTACTTTACTGTCCCTGATACCATGCACATACTGCACCCTTGTGCTGCAGCGGGTGTTCTGGTGGGTGCTGCAACATTCCGAAAGCGTCTCCAGCAGGAAACCGCTCGGCAGGGCCACTACACTCACACACACACACACATACACAGGATAGCTTCTTTGACAAGTCAGTGGCAAAGAGACAGGAAAGGTCTATGTATAGAGTTCCATGGGAGAGGTTTATTTCAGCGACCCACGTGAAGGAGACTACTGATGAAGACCCAGAACAAGGAGGGGTGTCCAGGTTTATATATGGGGGCAGAGAGAGAGCATCAGGGACCAATAATCTGAGGGCAAACAGGTGGTACACAGGCAGGGCTAGGGTACGGGACCCAATAGGGAAACTCTGAGGGAGTGGCGAGGGAGCAAGGGCCCATGGGAGAGCAGGGAAGGAGGAATTTTCTGGATCAGGGACATATAGGTATAAGGGGGCAGGGAGGCCAATTGACCAACCAGGGAACATTAACATAATGAAACAAAGGATCCTGGGTGAGGCCTTCTCTGTCTCCCTAACTTGGGGAGGATCTTTTGGCTTAAGGACTGTCCCACCAATGGACTCCCTTGGTCCCCAAGTCTGTAGGCCCACCGGCCTCCACACCCTCAGGCTGGACAACAGGTGATGGGGGACAGTGGGAGGGTACTTTGTCAGTGCAGAGCCTTGGGAACACTTCCTGCATGCTTTGAAGGACCAGCAGAAGACCATGGGGTAGTTGACAATCAGATGGGAGCTGCTCATGATTAGATTGGTGTTTCCACTCTGACAGGGACCAAGTGTGCCCTGGGATCAGGACTGCACCCCTCTGTTTGCTCTGCTGTGTAATGAACTTGTGAGGTCCCAGGGACCCTTCCTTATCTGATTTAAAGTTAATTATCAGCACTGATAAATGTGTGTTACGTGTTTGTTTGCGTTTTTCCTACAATCAAGTCTTTATTAATGATGATGGTAGGAACTAGCCATGGTATTTCATAACACATTCTGTATATATGCAGCCAGGTGGTGCATTTATGATAACAATATAAGCAGGCAGATAAATACAAATACCCAAATAGATGTTTTCCTAATCCTTTAAGGCTTTCAGTAAACTCACAGTTTGGTTTAAGGAGACTTACTTATGATCCCCAAATGGTTTTCCACTGTGATTGCCTTCAGATTTGCTAATTTTCCCTTTATTATGAGAATGAATCATTGAGACAAAAGCCATTCCAGGATTTAATCTTAACCAAACCAGCAGTTGGTATTATTTCCAGTATATAGTTCAAAGTACACAAATCACCAGTTTAAAACTCTAGCTCAAAACTCCATTCCAGGTACATTAAATATTATGTTCACTTTACTCAAGATATATTTCCTCAACAGCATAGGAATATAGTCTTGACTTGGTCTCCCATTTCCGTGAAATTCTTTGTTTAAGTCATTCCACAGTGAATTTTGTTGGCAAGGAGCCAGGTAAGTGAGTGAATGAATTGCTAGCAAATTTTTGACTGCACTGAATGTTAAATTACCTCAACTTTATTCCCATTTTTTGATATTTAAATTATTTTTATGCAAACTTGGAGGGTTGTTTAGAATGTCTCATCTTCACCTACACTCTCCTTACACACACACACACACACACACACACACACACACACACGCACACTCATTTCCAGGATTTCAAGTCAGTGTTTCAGCCAATGAAACTTCAAGGAGGCACAGCTTTTCATCTTAGGAAAAAACACTGTGATGTACCACTGGACTAATATTTAATACATGCAAATTCTAATCACAAACCCACAGGTTCTTTTCACCTGAAACATTGAGGATCCCCATTCATGGCTTCTTCAGATTTCAAGGATGCTGAAAATGCAACAGTTGTTAAGACACACTAGACTCTGCTCAGCAAAAAGTCTTGTTCTCTTGGCACCAGAACACCCATCTCCCTCTCACTCTGCAGATATTTGAATCACTAGAGATTTGCCTTCTCACCTCGACTAAAATAACAAATTGGAAACCCAGCTGGAACAATAAATTTTTTCCCCTTTCCCCACAGTAAGTTTCTGCACATACGGGAATGAAGCAAGGGCATGAAGCAAAAGTAAGCAATTGAGAAATTAATTAATTGACAACCTGAGGTAAACCAACAAAGCTTTAAAAGAAACCAATCCAGCCCATTTAACAGGAATGAATAACATGACTAAACTCAACGAACACCCCAACAATAACAGCAGCATCTTTCACAGATTCTAGGCAAGCTAAGTTCAAGCCAGCAAAATACTTTCCAGTTTATAAAAGTTTTAAAAACTGCCAGGGGATATGTCCTGGCCTTCACAGCAATGGAGCAAGAATGAGCTCCAGCAAATCACATGGAAAAAGCATAAGGGGAGCAGATTTTCCAGGCGTTAATTCAGTGCAAAAGGGGGTCTCCCTTCCAATATCACGGAGCACTCATGTATTAGTGGTCTCCTTTCTCACATCACTGAGCCCTGTTGGATGGATTGCAGGGGGTCTCTTTCCAAATACCCCTTAGACCAAAGAAAAGGAAAGTTCTCTTTTCTAGTATCAATCAATTATTAGAAAAATGTATATATAGAAGGTCACAGATTTTGCTGGAGAGGTTTGTGGTTTTTTGCTGCAGGAGAAGGCAGGAATAGCTATAAGGACCTTGGCACATATCCCTTATGGAAAAAAATATGATCGATTTTAATAGAGTGATAGTCTTCCTACAGAATTCAAAAGTCAATTTGTATAATTGTATAGGAGAGATTTTGGATAAAATCTCTATTGCACTTTTTGGACTTCACTCATTACATTCCAAAGGATTTTTCCATAAATGAATAAAGCTGAATATAGTGTACTGGATGCCTCTACACTTTACCTACTGAAATACCTCTGAGTGAGCTTTAAAAACACAGAGAGTCTAAAAGTCTGCAGGTACTAAAATGTGCATTCACTTTTATATGTTTCCGTGATTTTGATTTTATATGTTCCATGACTGTTTCCGTGGTGCTAGTTCTTGTATCATTTTCTTGCAGTACATTTTCATGATCTTTTAATTTGGAAAAACCAAACAAATCAACAAATCAGATAATAATAAAAAACTCCCAACCCTATGGTTTTTCTAGTTTTGTACTGTTGGAGAGAGGAGGTTAGTGGTTTTTGATCTCTTATGGGGAGAACACCAACAACATGATCAGTTTGTGTAGATTGCCACGAGATTACTTTGTATAAGAAATGCTATTTAAGCTTACAGAAAAGCTTCTGCGAACAGACATATTAGTCTGTCATATTAGTTTTCTTAAATTTCATGCTCACTCTGCACCCAGCCTTCTGCTATTTCCCTCCACCCTGCTCAAAGGGAGTGTGCTGGGCATCCAGGCAGGGTCTAGAGAATATTTAACAGTCCTATGCCATAAAATTGAGCACCTGATTATACTGACGGCTCTCAAATCATCTAGTGAGCTTTTTGGACAGAGACAGATGGCTAAGACCAGTGAAATGAATTATTCTGGAAAGATGTCTAGCAGTCTCCATTGCCTGTGGGAGTTGTATAGATAACTAAATGACTAGTTTGGGTATCTATGATTTGGAGGTACAATGTTACGTGGGCTGAACTTAGCCCTAAGCAGACACAAATGCACTGGACATGGTCACCAGTTCTGGAGGATTCCTCAGGAGGAACTCTCTATGGAAAAGTACTGCTTTTTCTCAGGATCTATGAAAGCTTTTTTCTCATACACATTGTGCTTCTGAAGCTGAGAGCTCCTTCATTCACTTTGGATGTGACTTATAGCAAGAAATAACCCAAATGTCTAGTTCAAACTTTCCTATATGACTTAACAAAGTAAATAACATTTTTATTGTCTCCCATTGTTCCTGTATTTCCTTCTTAACCTTTCAGCTACTCAGACATTTATAGCAAATCCTTCTGTTTACCACTGTGTTATAAATAACACTTTTTTAACTGTAGGCTTTCAGCTGTGCAGCTTTAATCCAACAACCAGCTGCTGAGCACTACTGTGGTCAAATGTGTTTATTTTCCAGGCCATGAACAACCTAGAATATACTTCACAGTTCAGAACCTGTGGATGTTTACATCTTAACCCTTCCTGAGTCACAGTGCTCTTCCTTTATTTGTTTGCTTTGGTTTTGTAAGAGCTGGAAGAGCAAAAGGCAAATTTTAAGTTTCCCCCATCCTCAAACCTTCTATTTGCAAAACATACTGAAATCTGTCAAAATAATGTCAAAAGAGATTTTTTTTTAAAGTATTTGTGAAATATCCAAGCTTTGGCTTATTTCTCTAGATACCTCAGTCTCCCTAACAAGTCATATGCACCAGGAACATCCAGCTGCAACTTCTGCAAGGAGAATTCAGGGGGAGGGGGTGGGTATGCTGGTGCTATTCCTTGAAGAGTGAGGTATTATGGCTGTTGCTGTTGGCTGATCCTTCAAAGCACACAGCCACAGGTTATGGGATGAAAGGCAACCTGGACATCTAAAATCAAAAAGACTTCATAATATTATCAGGACGCAAATCAGATGCAGCTAAATTCAGGAAGAAACCATGGGTTGATTTTAGTTCAGTGTGGGATGCAACTTCTTTTGTTTGTTCATCTTTGTAGAAGTACAAATAGAAGTAGCAAAGCTGGAAGTTTCTGCCCCTTGAAACTCTCCTACCTTTGGCAGTGTGAGAGTAGCTGGTACAGACAGCTGCTAGGGAGCATGCCGAAGGCTCAGAGACCTGCATGAGGTTCTTCCTGTGCTACAAATTGCTGAATAAGTTGGGGCAGTCTCATGAGAAATATATTGTTCATATTTTCCTTCTTAGTTAATTTGGGATGAACATTTTTACTCTGTATTTGGAAGCTGTTCTGCAACTAATTCTTTAGTTTAGTTTAGTTTAGCATTAAATGAGTAGAAGAATGCACAAAAGTTTAGTGTCTTCTGTCAAATGCAGTAGTATAGTGGTTCCTTTTTGTTAATTGTCCAAATGCTCCACATTAGAAAATATTGCCCTTTTTTTACCCTTTATCCTTTTACATTTCTGAAACGAGCACAGATTTTTTTTTTGTACTGCCTAATTCCATTCTAATAATATCTTCAAATCCAGAGTTTACTGATAAATTAATTAATTTTTTTTTAATGAGTAGAAGAAATATTTTCTAAAATAAAAAGTGGAAAAGCACTTGTAAAACCTTCAAGAAAATTTGTGCAAAATGATCAGGTTTTATGTGCATATTGCTTGGAGGGAAATTTTCTGGTGTTTCCCACTGAAAACCTGATTTTTACTGCTCAACCGGCAAATACCACCACTGCAGTGCAGTTAATTTAATGTGACCATACAATGGTCAGTGCTGGATGATAGTGTGGAGGGGCAAGATTCCATGATTGGAAGGTACAAAGTTGAATGCTCAGCTTACCTTTATTTGAACCATCCAAACTACTGGAATTTGCAGCAATAAGTTGGAAATCTTGTGAGAATACCATTTCAGAAGTGATTGATGTTGTGTAATTCTTCCAGTCAAGATGGGGAAAACCCATTTGAAGGTTAGTCAGAACCACAGATGAGTGGATCTTGATCATCCCCAAATAATGAACTATGTGGTACGTGGTTTCTCCTTTGCAGCAACTACAAGTCCCATGTTTGTATCTGGTTTTATTTCATGCAGGAAAAAGATATTGCCTGCCAAGTAGAAGAGGTCTTGAGGGACTGCTTCTGCAGTTCTGAAACCACATCAAGTGCCAGAGCTGACCTCTGCTCGCATTGCATACGTATGTGCAATGAAGATTTCTACTTTTCTTTTTGCTGTGGAGATAGCAAGAAAAGTGGAAACTGATCATTCAGCTTGCATGCCTGTCCCTGGGACTCTTGCTAGAAAGCAAGAGTTATTTCTAGTCCAGATTTTGTGGGCTTAGGGTCTGTTGCTGTAAGAACTATGGACTTGTGCCATCTCTGTTCTCTCCTCAGTAGAGGGATGCCTGACAGATCTGTGGCTCTGTATAAGCTGTAACAAAAATGAATCCAGTGGGTCTGGGGTGACAACTTTCCTCCACCAGGAAATGCTTTGTGGAAGTGGAAACGAGCTGAACTCAGAACAAAGATCCCTACAGTTAGGAGTTGCATCTGAATTGGGAACTGCTTATACAGGGCAGATGGATGTCTGTGTCTTTATGGTGTGAATCCTGCCCCTGCAGATTTTAAGATTCACCACAGGAAGTGAAAAAGTATGTTGTAATGAGGCAGATCTGCAGCTCAAGGAGAGTTGAAACAAATTAGTATAGAGAAATCTTTAGGAAACTGAACAGTGCTGTCACCTTGGACAGCCTACATTGCTTGCTGTATACAGTGAACAATCTCCACTCTCAGCAGTGGCTTAAGAACTTCTCCCACTGAATCACAAGAGGCACAGACACCTCAGCCATGCAGTGCCTGCAATGATAGTGGGCAACAGATGCAATCGCCCTCAAAACTCCAGCCTCAAATCCTAAAAGTGTGAGGTGTCATCTATTTTAGATGTCACCTCCTACCTTACCTTGGCACTGGGGCTGAAAACAAAGGGAGTTGTATTCCCAAGGCTGGACTGAGTGCTCAATCTTGTCCTGGTTGGCTTTGCAACAGGATGTTTGGGAAACACGCATTTCATTTTCTGCAGGAAAACCACTGTCCAGGTGCGAGTTCCAGCACGGGAGAGGTTGGAGACAGCAGTTGAGCTTTGCCGTGAGCCTTGTGGGAGGCACGGGCACAGCCAGACACACTGTGCTGCTGCTGACACCCTTGGCACAAAACAAGGCTGGCTGTGCTCTTCTGAGAGGACCTAACAAGTGCAGCATTTTGTTGGCATCTACAGTGTAAGCATGTTACATGCTATTTATTTTCTTTAAGAGTGGAAATGGAGAAAGCAGCTGTACTGACTTCTTTTTTGCCTCTTTCAAAATTTATAACACATCAGACAGAGAGTTAAGACCAAGTTGGGTCAGTGGCTGAGACCAGTTAATGAAGTTTCAATAGAAAAGGTTTTTAATCAGGAAAGACTGTTTCATTCACAAAAATTGCTATGGGATCTTTTTAGTCACTCTAACTTCATACTGTAAATTTCCAATTAAAAACAATGCTGATCATTAAGAAAATAACCCACGTACATGTGCATTTTGTAGCATGAAGTAATTTACAGCCTATGAACTGATGTCAGAGCTATTTAAAAACATGCAGAGGATGTTCTCAACTGCTTATCTCTCTTTTTGTCTGTCAGTCATTAGTTCTTTACCTATAAATGTACCCAAATATTATGTTCCGTGCTCACATGTTTCCAGCACACACTTGCAGGCCTAAATTTTGAACTGGAATTTTTTTGTGGATGGTTTTAGTCATTTTTTTATTAAGACTGCAAAGTATAGCTATTATGGATAATCAATATAAGGTAGGCATTTAATAAACAATATTATTTCTAGTGTCTTTCAGTGAGATCTAGAAGTTGGAAGCAAAGAGAGGTTCAGATGATCTTTGTGATCAAAATATTTTCAGCAAGTTTTTGGTGAAGGCATGTTGATCCATGAGCTATAGTCTGGTTATGAGGTGCCCTCTGTCCCAGCAGCTATGAGGATCTGACATGTGCAAAGTCTAACTTCAAGGATGACAGTGTTACAGTACCCAGCCTAGCCTTTCCTGGTACACTCTGAGAACCCTAACCAGTCAGGTAAAAGATGGGAAGAAGGGTGTATTTGCAAATTTCGTGCTCTCTTGAAGAGGACTTTTTTTTTTTTTTTAATATTCTGCAGAAAATTTAAAATATCAAAATATATTGTGTGTTTATTTCTGTGTCTGAGGCCTCTCATTTATACTTACCAAATCTCTGCAAGGATCAATGCAAGGAGTGATTTGGGTGGAAAAAAAAGTCATATAAATAGAAACAGAAGACAGCAGAATAGCCATGCTGAGATAATGAACTTGACAGGAAGGACAGCAGTGAGAATTATGGGATGCTGGTGCTCTCCCTGTGAACCAGATCCAATTCCTGTTGTTTTTTATCATTTAAGAACGTGTACGGGAATTGTTTATGATCAATGGAATGAAGAAGGGAAGACAGACAGTGATCTCCTTTGGCTGGCCTTTCCCAGAGAGCCTGATACACTCATGACTCAGTGAAACAAACAAGTTGAAATCCTCAGCCCAGTCCTTTGGAGGTTGTGTAACCAACGAGCCATTCCAGTCAACTGGACACGTTTACTTGCTTTATTTGCTTTTATTTCAGTAATATCTGAATGATTGTGTGCTGTGTTTCGGCATTTGTTTGGACCTCCTTATTTTTCTTTCTTCCATATATATATTTTAAGATTAGAATTACTTGAGCTGAGGAAATTCCTGTGAGGTACCACCTGGCATTCCACGAGGCTTGAAGGAGAGATCAAGGTTCCAAGTCTACAAAGGCCAGTGTGGAAAGCAAATGAGAAAGAAGGCACAGAAGGCAGCTTTAGTTGTGTAGGTTTGGGGGCAGATTTTTTATTTCAGGACATGCAGGAAGAAATCACTGTTTGTGATGGGGAAAACAGACTGTAGACACTGTAGAAATCCTGCTAGAGCTCAACATCCTATAGCTCTCTTACTGCATGTGGCCGTGCTGTGCCCTTGCCCTTGGGGTGAATAAAACAAATCCTGCCTCAGAAAAATGGGAAACAGAGTCTCAGGCAATCCACACTGATGCTAAAAGGTAAAAATGAGTTTCCTTTGCTTCTCCTGATGTCTATAAATGCTTTGCAGCTTGCTAGAAAGATCCTGCTCCTTCAAATGAGGTGTGGCCAGAAAAGAAGGAGACATTACTTGTTGATGTCCAACAGTTTTATTCTCATATTTCATTCATGCTTACTGCAGACACTGATCTGGAATTGTTCCTAACAAGTAAATGAGGGAATAGTCTTCTAGGGAGGGTGACGAGGCTTATAGCAGGAGAAGGAGGCTCCATTCTTTTTTCCTTTCTTTGGTTCTGAGAGGTACCAGCCTGGGTGAGAGCAGTTCCTACTCTTCTCCGTGGGCCACTTTCCCTTTCAAAGCAGCCTGTGGCACATGTGAGCACTGTCTGTGTGCTCTTGGGGTGAGCTGGGTCTCCTGCCTAGACCCCACTGCCCTGGCTGAGCCCCACGGGAGCAGCCTCTCCCAGGGTTTGCATGTCTCCCCCAGTGGCACTCTGGGCCTGTCTGGGGTGGGAAGGCTCCCAAGGTCATGGGCTATCTCTCAGCATGAAGCTCAGCAGAGATGCCAGCAAGGTAATGCAGTGAGACAAACAATAAAATGACTCATAATAAATAGCCATAACTTCATAAAATGAGTTTACAGTTTCCCTCCCCTTCCTTGCCTTCTCAATGTGATAAATGCACTCATTGTCACTGCCTTTTGGGGTTTTTCAGTGTGTTCTGGCAGCAAAGTACCCTGAGTCATAAGCAGAAACAGACTAATATTAATAGCAAATGTCTACAATTAAGCTATGAATGTTAGTCATCTCTAATAGATAGACTCTCAAGATGTGCAGAAGTTGGAATTAATCCAAAATTGCTATCTATACCCTGGATTTAGTGTGACTCCTATCTTCTTCCAGGAGCATAAAAAAACCTGTAATGTAACCATTAAAAAACTTGATCTGTAGCTGGTTTTAAATACTTTCACACTCTGGCAAGAAAGAAATGAAAACAGCCCCGAATCTCACAGCAAATGTTCTTTGGCTTAAATCTTCTTTTTCACCTAAGTGATGAACCATTGCTGGGTACATTTTGTTAGCAGATAGTAATAATACCCCACATTCTCTAAAGGACCAGTCAAGTGCTGCCTAACAGCACAAAAGTGTTATTTTAAACTGTTGTGTACCCATAGAATAAGTGTAATTTTTAAAATATTTAAATATATTTTTTAAAAATCCAATGAATTTATGAAAACATTTTCCATAAGGTTAAAATCCTGCCAGAGCCAGTGGTGTGGCAAGACAAGGCACGCTTTTCCAGAAATTCCCCTCTCAGGTGTTGTCATGTTAAATTTCTTCTGGTATAGAGACAACATAAGCTGATCCCTTGGCACTGCCCCATCCCTCCTGTGCCACAGCTTGACAGCTGGAGCCGTCTGTGGGATGTCCTTCTGGCTGTGACCACTGACATGCTTCCAAACAAAAAGAAACTGTTTTGGGAGCAGATGGAGATCAGGGAAACTTGAGTGTTGGTGAGCTGCACCCTGAGGACAAGTGGGTGTGATGGATGAGGGAGAGTGGAAGAGGAACGTAAGACATTTGTACATTTTTGCCATTGCAGCAAGCCTTCCTCATCTGTCAGCAGTTGCCAGTACTCAGTGTTGCAGGGGAAGCAAAGAAAGACATGATGAACAAACCAGGGCAACAGCATGCTGTGACACCACAGCCACGTGTCACTCTGGAAACCGTCTCTGCCACAAGTGTCAGCCTGTTTGCACCCTGAGCCAGCACAGCTGGCTGTCCTTTCAGATGTTCCAACTTTTCCCCATCCTTGTTGCACATGGCTTCAAGGGAACTGAGATTTGTTTCTCCCACACTCTTCTTTCCCCCTTGCCTTGCCCTCCTTGTCCCTTCTAGGCTCTCAGGTGTCAGGGGAGCCCTCACGCCTGTGAGAAGCCAGCCTGCAGAGCCGTCTGCACACTCCCCCTCTGGAGTTCCTGGCAAGAGTAGACTGAGTTCTGACTGGAGACTGCTGATGTGTTACACAGAGCAAAAGCATAGTCCCAAATGTGGGATCCTCCTACCTCAGTCAGAAGCTTTGGCTGCTCAGCTGATTTAATTTTGTAGCTGAAAATATTATTAGCGGTAATAAATTTGTCCGCCCTTTTGGAAATCCAGCCAGTGAACCTTTACTCTCCTTTGTAATGGGATGGAAAAGGATGGGGAAGGGCTAAAGTCCTAAAAAAATACTGCACTAGAGGGCTGCAGAAAGTATAACGCACCAGTCATGTGAGAAGAATGTTCACTGTCATCCCACGGGGGTGATATAAGAAACACCAGTTGAAAGGATTCAAACAGAAATAAACAGATATACACAAAGGCTGCCTTGCCAATCTCATGAAAAATTAATACCAGGCAACCAGGCAGTGGCTTCTTTGTGCACCACATCTCTGCACAAGTGAGATCAAACTTGGTCCTTACCAGCGAAACACAGAGCAGCTGCCTTTGTCTAAATCTTGGGCAGATGTGCACAGAATAATGAGTTATGGGAGATAAGCAGGAAAAAGCCTGCCTAATTCTGCAGGCTGACTTGTTGTGTTCCCTTCACAGGTGACATTTCCAGACAAAAGTGTGGTTTTTTGGGGTGTAACAGTGCAGGCCTAAGTATGAGGGACTTGGAGCTGTGTATTCAGCAGGGTTTGTGTTTTGCTAGAGGAAGATCAGTGTGAATGCAAAGCGTTCCGGCTTTGAATTTCTTCCCCATGCTCAAGTCCCTCTAACACCTTCACGTTTGTGACAAGTGATCATAAATGTGAGGAAAAGTGAAGAAGATCCTCCAGAGTGATACTTTTACTATGGTACTAGGAAGACATTTAAATACACAACTAGTACAGAAATTGTAATCGTGCCATGCAACTTTATAGACAGGAATAAATCTGCACTTCAGAAGCTGACCCTGTCTTCATAGCAGTGGTGGCATTCATAAAATAAGAATAGTTTCTTCTCTGCATGGTGGGAGGACACAGGCTTTCCTGCACCTCCCTGGACATACAAGACCACGGGCTATTTGTGTGAGCTTCCTGCAGGCCCCCTGAGCCTGCTTGGCTGCAGTGCTGTCAGACAAACCTCTCTGCCCTCAACAAAGGAACAGCCTCCTCCCCTTCTGCACTTCTCCTTAGCTCTTCTATTTGGGAGAGGTCTTGGGTCCAGGCCATGCACTGGCAGCTGGGAGGAAAAGGAATGCTGATGAGCCCTGCAGGTGAGCTCTCAAAGCAGCCACAGCAGCACATGCTCATGCTCACTTTGAAGAGGGTGATCTTCATTATGTACATGGCTGCTGCTTTTGGCCATATTTTCTTGTTGGATCTGGGATTTTGTTTTTTGTCTTTTCTTTTTTTTCCCTGAAAGGAGAAAAGAAAGAGAACTGTGAGTTTGCAAGGTATGTGGAATACCTAGCATGTGGAGGTTGAAGATGGTTTCTTTGTGATGGAAAGTCTTTTGTTTGGCAAATTACAGACTACCATGCCATTGGGCTAATGAAAACTCTATATTTTCAGTAGAACATACTTGGACAGTTTTGCCCAGATCTGTTGAAAGGAAACATTTTATTCCCAAAAAGAGTTATCTATTTCTCATAATCGCAAGAGAGATGTTTTTGTAGACTAGCTTTTTTTACTTTGCTGAGGGTCAAACTTCTGCATTGCATAAAGATGGGATGGATTAAGGATCTGCTGTTTTCAGTGGATGCCTTTTGAAGCTGGGATCAGAGTACCAGTTACTCAGACATGCAGAGTCTCTCAGCAAAGAGCAGTTCTCAGTGACTGATTTTCAGATAACTTGGTGACTTGATGTTTCTTCTTTTAGTAGCACCAGTGTTGTGATGCTCTGCTTTCTAAACTGAAGAATGTTAAAAATGGGTGTAAGAAAATGGAGATTGCAATATTTCTTTTGGGGATGATTTCCCTTCTTTGATTAATAAATACCTGCTGAAGGAACTAGTGACATCTCTAATGAAATGTGAAAGTGTAATTGAACTACATCCCAAATCCATGTCACCCTCCATATATTTTCAGTCCATGGCCAGCACCAAATGCTCCAGAGAGGGCATTAATAGCTTTGGGGAAGACAGGTGTCTTAGCCAGCACTTAAAAGCTGGCTAAGACCTAAACAACTTATGTTTTAACTTTTACCTTTTATTTGTGGTACTAATTTTAATTAATTCTCCTAACTCCTCTGAATGTCTGATTGCATATCAGGAATATATGAACTGTGGTAAATTTTTCTGTCACCAGAAAACATGTAGTGGTTCTTGGACAGGAATATATCTTTCCTGCTCCAAGGATGTTAGGGGGAATTCCCCCTTACTTCCCTTAGGAAGTACTTCATAATCCTTCCCTGAGTATTATCTACTATGGGAAATCCTGGATGCTCACAAACCAAACGGTCCGAAAAATGTAATTTCCAATGGGAGAAATGTGTAAATGTTACTTCCCCAAGTAGGGATATTTAAAAAAATGATCCAGGAGCAGGTCAGGCTGCAAGTCTTTGGTTACCTCTTCAGCACCAAGCCTGTTAATCCTTCTGCAGCCTTGTTCCAGCAGTCCACCTTGAGAGAACCAATAGCTTTAAGGAGTTAAAAATCCCTTCTATCTTAATATTTTTTTCCTTCTCTTGGATGTGAAAAGTCCTCCCCAAATCATGTTAAAGGCAAACCTGCTCTATTTCAGTGAGCTGGTCTAGGCAGTGCAGTTGCTGGTGCCTCGATGAAGAAAGGCTACAAGCATCTGTGTACTGAAAGCTGTTCAGTCAAGGGTTCATTCCCTGTGCACTGAAATAGGCCATTAGTAGGCTCTGCTCCAGTGACACAACAACATATATGTAACCTGTGAAATGATTTGGACAAGAAACACTGTCGTTCCAGGCTGCTGTTGCTGTCTTAGCAGTCTGAATGTTTTCTCTTCTATTGTTCTCCGTTGCCGTGTTTATTTGGACATCTCACATGGGCTGGTGTCACCTTTAGCATGTGGCTTTTGTCCTAACAGAAAAGTTATTAACTGCAACAAAACCCAATGTGAGGCTCCAGTAGGTTGAAAATTTTGCTTTAAAACATGTTTATTGCATTGAGGATGCATTCTCATCATGGAGTTAAACATGAACATAGTATTGTGCTGACCAAACTCTGAGGCATGTGTGCTAAAACCAGTTCTAATAAGTTGTTCTTCTCTGAAGGACAAAGTGCTCCCTTCCATACCTAACAAAGCGAATGATGGCTGTTTCTTGTGTAATGAGACAAGACAGCTATTGTCATATCTAAAGCTGGAATAATAATTACTTGTTGCAGTAGGAATGTCAAAGATCTTGCCTGGTTATGTCCATTTGGCATAGAACACCTTTGTTTATGCCAGGCTCAGAGAAATGACTGAACTCATGTCTTTTGATTGAACATTTTGCATACCAGACTTTTCCTAGGATAGCATAAGTCATCCAGAAGATAGTAACGTGATGCTAAGACAGAGCTTGCCATGTAATAAAACTACTGTCTGTCTGGAATTTTCTTTTCAATGTAGTTGATGAATGCAGTATCTAGCACTGATACTGCTTTTGTCAGCTAATGTTTTATTCTCAGACCTTGAGGCATTTGACTCCTCGTGTGACAGGTGACCTTAGCAAAAAGCCTTTTACTGATGTGAGACTCGCTTGGTAAAATCACACTTTGTGATCTGATTCTTTGTTTCATTCAAAAATTCTGATTTTATTCTTAGTGCCAAACTGGTTCTGGGAATTTTGAATCCAAATAAGTTACTCAACTAAGACAACTAAGTTACTCTTCAGCTGTAGGTTTTGACACCTGATGGTTTCTAACTTTGTTTGTGGGCAGTTTGTGGTGGATAAAGATTTGAATGCCATCCTCTTGCAATTCTGCTGGCCTCTGAACCTAGCTTTGATGCACTTGAAAGATAAATCAGTGGCCATGTCACGTTTCTTCCTGGTAAACAGACAAAGCCCTCAAGAAAGACATTACCTGGATACGTAAAGACTAGGTGACCTTGTTTCAGTGATGTTTTGGGCTGCTGGCACCATGAACATGAAATTCCCAAACTTGACCATGACTGGTTACACACTTTGCCAGTCACTCTATAGTAGCTGCCTGCTCCTGAGACAGTGACGAAATCTCTTTACTAGGATGAAACCAGCCCATGTGGGCTTTGGAGTAGGAGGAATGAGGGTAAGATTTAAAGAAAATGCAAAGAAAGTATCCTTTCCCCTGACGTCATTTTTTCCTAAGTAGAAACAGATGTCTGGGTAAAGACTGCCTATTTTAAATTTTGCAAACATGAATTTTGCTTTGAACTTTTCGAGAAAAAGCAGAGAGCCACTGAAATTTTTTACACCAAGAAAAAATTGTTTTTTGATTTCAGATCCCCAAAGCCATAACACATCAATAGCTGGGAAGCACTGTTATTGCAGAATCTTATACCAGGGTAAGGAGGCTTGTCACTTCAGCAGAGAATGAGCTCTAATATCCTTCTCCAGC
Source organism: Dryoscopus gambensis (assembly GCA_013389985.1). Lineage (NCBI taxonomy): Eukaryota > Metazoa > Chordata > Aves > Passeriformes > Malaconotidae > Dryoscopus > Dryoscopus gambensis. The sequence continues at coordinate 53,516 of WEIT01003928.1, forward strand.
TTCCTTCCTGCATTGTTTCTACAAAACAAGGAGGAACTGACCCTCCTTACAGTCCACCTACGGCTGCCCATTGTCTCTCCCTGCTTCCTCCCTGTCTTCTCCCATTGTAATGATGCTTTTTTTCCTTGTGACTAGGCTCTGATCACTGTGATTTGGGGACCTGATCCTTTATGGATCAGGCAGGAGATGTACGTAAATAGGCACTCTGGCACTCCCTGTGCTGTCATGAAGAGTCAGCCTGAACCTGACTTAGCATAAAAGGAAATTCTTGCCATCTAGGACTCCTCTTCTGAAAACGGACACTTTAAAAAAATGTTTTTTACAACAAAGTAAAGTAAAGCTTGGTGATGCAGTCCAACCTGACCCCTGAATTTCTAGTAAAATTTGTCCACAAAATGCCTCCAGTTTTGGCCAGTAGTATATAACAGTTTACTGGTAGTTTGTGAGTAGAAGCCCTCAAGATATTTCTGAGAAAAAAAAAAAGTATATTTGCACGTCCAAATAGGGTAAATGAATGCATCTTTTCATAGCTATAAATTGTGGACAAATTGGTGGGATGTTTGGGAATGGATAAATATATCGCCTTGGACCATCATTACAGGCAGTCAGGAGAGAGGAATGTGCAGGCAGCAGGGAATCTCTACTGTTGCGTAAACCTAGCTGCCCTTGCTGTCCCACTTGGCCTCAGACATGGGTGGTGAGTGATGTGCTGAAGCTGAGGAGTTAAATGCTAGATGGCAATAGCAAAGCCTACTGGCCATGGGTTTCACGCTGTGCTTCAGACCGCTGGATGCCGCGTCAGCTGTAAAGACATTGCAAGACCTAGATGTCCCACTGGCAGGTTTTCACTGGACCATGGGAAGAGTTTCATGGGAAAACCAGAGGGAAGCGTGGTGAGCTCAAGCATTGCAAATGACCAGTGCTCTTGAGCCTTGTGTGTTGTAGGCAGCAAGGGGCAGCTATGTCGACCCTGGTTCTCACAGTGACAACCACAGCCTGCGCAAGCTGGCCTCTCGCCCACTGCAGACTGATGATTTCATCTCTCCTTTCTGAGTTTTGCTCATTTCCTTAGGCCTCAACTCTGTGTAGCCAGATCTCTGTAGTGTTTTTACACTATGTTAGGATACTTTTCAAATGTCTCTATTCCCCCAAACCAAAATTGTTCAATTATCCTAGGAGGAAAGCCTCTCTAAACATGCCCATCAAGATGAATCTATAATACAGAAGAATAGATCTTTATTTTTGATGGATACACATACCCTTGGGTAGAATAAACTTCTATATTATTAGCTTGTGTTTCAAATGATGGGGTTAGAATGCATGCCTAGCTACTAAATAATTTGGTTTCTGGAATCTTCTCTGGATTAGGACACAGTAATTCTAGTAGCTGTATATTATGTAATGTAAATACTGAAAAGCCAGCCCCACAGGATGGAAATTACTCCTTGAGTTTATTGTGGCTTTTCTCCCTTTTGTATTTGTTTTTCCTTTTGCTACTTAGAAGTACATGAAGTTCCTTTCCTTACTGAACTGAAAACAGAGAGTGGTTGTGGTATTCTTTCAGGTGTTTGGAGATATAGTTAAGGGTTGTAAGGGGCTGTTTTCTTCTTCCTCAGTGTAGCCACCACTTCACATTTCTGTCCAAGCAAAATGGAAAATGCAACACAGGCTATTCTGAAATCTGAAAAAGATTTTTTCCCTCCCAATAACTGCAGTTTTATTAAAAGATCAGTTTACATGCTGCTACATTTATTAGCACTTTGACTCCTAGCCCCATAAAACTACATGAAAAATCGTGGCCGTCAGACCACAGGCACATCTACCTTCTGAAAAAGTAGAGCTGTGCTTGGGCATGTGGAAATTTTTTGGTAACACGTAAGAAAGCCAGAAACTGCCATTGTGCAAGCTGATGGTTTTCTTGGCATATATGTGACCTCCAGACAGGATGGTTTTATGGCATAGTCTTGAGCAGTGATTCAGTGTGGGAATTCTTCATGACATTATTTATGGCTTTATATCTCTACCTTTCTGCAAACCACATCCATAGATCTCCAGTCTGGAACTCCAAGGCAAAGATCACACATGGAGCACCACCTGAGAGAAGTCTGGTTTAAAAGTCCACATGTCTCCCCTGGGCACACTGGGGAAAGGAAGAGATAGAGTCTGGCTCTGTGGCATCATTCATCTGCCTCAGCCATGATCTCACTGTCTCCTGATATCTGAGTATAAAAAAAGGCAGGCACGGTCCCCTACAGACAATGCTCCTACTGCACCCTCTTGACTTCTCTCAAAGGAGACTATCTGTTCATTTAAAGGCATGTGGTGAATTAGGAGGCATAGATAACCTTATCCAACCCTATTCCTAATTTTAGAGAGCTCGAAGCCGGACCTGCAGTATAAAATAGATTTTAGATCATATATTAATAAAATAATGTAAGGTTTGTGCATGCATGCACTTTGCATGTATACATTCAGTTTCTTAAATCTTTAAATAGTCAAATTGAAAACCAGAACATGGACACATGTGCATAGTCATCACTTGACACTTACCTTTGTCACTTGCCACAGGCTCCATCCTCGATAAATCTCCATGAACACCGGTCCCAGTCTGATACTAGCTTCTCCCACCTTCTCAGTGTTGCTGTTCAGGCGTGGTCATTCCCATTTTCCTGGCATAACTTCCCAGGGTAGCCACAGTGGATATAAGTGTTTCCACTCCTTTTGTCTCCCATTGCCTCACTGTATCACCTATCACTACTGTATCCAATCTTACATTCCTTCATTCAGCTCTTCTGCTAATTTAATTCCTTTCTCTTCATTCTCCCTCTCTGAGCATGCACCCATAACATGGTTCTCACACCTTTCTTAGCTCTGTTTCCATGTCCTTTTCTGCCACTCCTCCAGTACTCCTGCTCCTCGAATTCATCCTCTTTGCAACCTCAGCTTATATCACGGCCTAAAGAAAGTCCTTAGTGAAAAATTAAAAAGCGTAGGAATGATTGATGTGCCTGGGCTCAGTGAGGAGCTCTGTGGAACTGTGCCTGTCTCACTAGATGGCACTGCAGAACAGCCTGGCAGTGGTTCCCGGGGGCTTCGGTAGAGGCAGGCTCCAGGGAAGCTCTGCCTGTGGTGGGACAGCATCCAGTTGAATCCACAAAAGGGCCTGGGTGGAGTCTGAGCAGCTTAAACATTTTCTCTGCACGGATGGAGGTGTGGCTGGGAGCAGGGAGTAGGTTTCTATCATCCCAAAGTGAAATTTGAAAGAGAAATTTCCAAAAGGATTTCCAACTTTGAGATCTGACAACCCTGAAAGAGGATAAACTAAAGCATCTGAGGGTGTTTGGGGCCAAAAAAGGTGCTGAGAACCCTGACAATAATCTCTGAATTCTTGCTACAGGAAATACTGCATTGTGGGCTCTTACAAGCCCTTATTACATGTCTTGTAATTCAAAATTCTCCTGGTGACTGGTCAGTGTGCCAAGGACTTCTCCCAGATTTTCTTCGTGGAACTGAGAATGAATTCAATTTAGAAGGAGAGAGGTGGAGAGGTTACATATATGTAGACTGAAATGGAGCCATCAAATAGGGAACATCTGTCCCTAGGGACTAAAAGGAAGCACAAAGTACTTCCTCCTCCAAACACACAACTGAAGGTGCTGGGTTTGCAGCATCTGTTTGAGTCCTCAGCAGGTGAGAGAACCTGTGAGGCTTCACAGGATCCAGATAGGGGAACAAGGAAGGCAATGGAGAGAGGTCGACTTTTTTTTTCTGATTGGTCCTTTGTTGGAGACCCAGGAATGAGCATCAGGTCCCTCCTTGGTGGCCTGATCATCTTGTGCATCTATCAATGTGCTGCAAAGCGGCTACGAAAAACTGCATTTGTTCTTCTCTCACGGTCAGGGTCATATTTTGGCTCCATGGCTGTGAATCCACTGCCATTCTCAGTCGAAACACACTGAGCACTACATGAAGTGAACCATATTTAGTGGCAATGTGGAGGAGCAATACTTGAAATGACCTGCATCAACACAGCCTGTGAGTTGGGCTGGTTTCAGGCGGAAGAGGTGGCTTCACCAGCAGTAGGAACTAGGTGGGTGTTGCCCTGGAATAAAGCACTCTCTGTGTCCTGTTTTTTTTTTCTGCTGGTCGGGATTCTCACTTAGCAGCTTTGCTTGGGTACCCTCTGAGATGCCCTCTCTTGCAGACAGTGCCCTGGAGGGAAGAATAAAGTAAATTAACTTCTCCTCAGGCTACAGTAAAGCTAACATCAGCTTTTTTTTCAGAAAGGAAAGGACAGATTTTTTTTCCCCTTCAACTGTAGTCATGCTAAAGCACAGGAACTAGAGATTTCGTCTGGCCTTCAGTCTTAATAATGCTGTGAATGAACACATTGTGCTAGTAAAGACTTTCCCAGGTGCAGCATTACTGGGAAGCATACCTGGCTTGGGCAGTGAGCACTGGTTCCCCAAACCTTGTTCCCATCTCTGCAGGCATTGCAGCCACCTCCTTCAGGGGGAGGTGGCAGTGGGAAGTGATTCTGTCTTGCGCCTCTGTCTCTGGTGTAGCAGCTGGAAGCAGAGGGGAGTATTGCTGTTGGGCTGTTTGTTGGCCCTGACAAGCCCTGCCTGAGCTGTGTGTGGTCGGTGTGCTGCCATGGGAGCCCCGGGCAGAAGGGAGCAGTACCTTGTGTGTGATGCTCTGCTGTAGATTGTTGCTTCATGACCTCCAATCCCAGACAGGCTTGCCTTTCCCTGGTTCAAGTTAAGCTTCCCCAAAATGACATCACTGGCCTAAAAACCTTGAACTTCAAATAAACCCTCTTGGGTTTGCTTTATTGCGGTTTTGTCTTTTGGAATTTAAGTTTTAATAACATCAAATTCTTCAGCTTTTCTCTGCAGCTATTAGAAACTTTGTGGGAAAAATAAATTCACACCCTCTGTCTGTAAAGCTTGAAATAAGCACCAACATTTGTGACATGAAAGAAAAGTTCCTTGACTCAGGATAAAAGGCTAAGATCTGGTAGAGCTGTCTGCTCGTCACAGCAAGAATAGCACTTGGCTGTTTTCATTCAGGAGCAAGGATCCTGGTGCCCAGAAAGCTCAGACTAAGCATATCCAAAGCTGTGTAGTTTGTCTGATGCTAAGACATCATTCCATGCTATGGATACATTAGCTGGTTTGTTGTGGGAACCAAAACATTGCTGACCCTTTGTAGTGTGGCCAAAGAGTATGTGCCTGGGGTGTGGAACAACTGAAAGAGTCTCAGAGAGATGCAGATAAGGCTGCTCTGGAGTTGTTCCCTTTTGTTTCGTTGAAGTTCATTACCTTAGTCCAAAATATATATTAATTTATCAGCTTTACTTTTTATTTCCCCATGGGTCATAAACTTTCTATTCATTATTTGAATGTTGTCTGTACAACGTGACAGCACGCTCTGTGGTGTTGCTGCTTGATTTCCCCTCGAGGGTGAAACCAGTCTAGCAGCATTTTAACTGCTATAGGTAGCATTATTTACATTGTGTGCTCCTGCTCTTGAAGAGGCACAGTGGAACAGTAAGAAGATAAACCTCCCAGGCTCAGAGGGTTGAGCTAGAACACTACTGATTGCCAAAGCATAGCTCCATCTTCAATGTTTGCAGCTGATTTCATGGGGTAAGTAATTTTTAACCTAGGCAGAGCCTTTTAGGTGCCCTACAGAACCAGCTGAGGACCAGGGAGGATCCAGCCAGCAGATGGATAAATATTTTCTTTTTATTCCCTGAAAAAAGTCAAGATGACTTATATGATGCTCTGTCTGTAAGTGTGCTGCTAAGGTGGGCTGTGCTTTCTATAGCAACCTGTAGAGAACACCAGGTGTTCACAGCTTCTGTAGAAATGATTTTATTTCCTTCTTTCACAGTGCCAAAATTGTGCTAGGCATATACCACACTGCCTCAAGATTAATGAGGTTCATACCAGATGTGTCTTCTTAGCACAGCAGCCTCCAGTTATTTCTCAGGGGTGAAATTGATACTCTTGGAATAAAAGAAAATAAAAGTCTACTGAAAGGCTAATTCAGTACTGACTAATTCAGGTGTTCAGGGCAAGATAAAGGTAACTCCACAGAAAGTTCTGGGTCAGCTGACCATCATCCATTGTTGTGAGTTTTCATGGTTTCTTGCCAAAAATTCACACAGGACTTGGGGCAGGTGTTAGCATTAAAAGAGTGTCAGATGATCTGAACTCCACATGACTGGCAGATGCACAGCGGGCTTGTTAGCAGAAATTAAAATGGAACTTCTTCTGATAGTGACAGAAAAACGAGTAACTTAGGGCTCTTGTTCGCTATATTATTGCAGTAATGCTATGTATGGAGTGTGACACAGGGTGTGGGCTCTCTTCCGTTCCCCTTCCTCACTGCTCAGGTTGTTTCCTTCTTTGCAGTAAATGTGGGTGTCGCAATCCGGGCTGACACTAGTCCTTTCCACCAAAGAGCTTCCAGGGATCAGACACAGCTCACGGCTTGTTTGTCTACAGGTCAAGGGTGCAGCCCTGGTTCTTCAGCAGATGTGCTACCGGAGTTTTCTGGTGCAAGTAGAGTCACTGTCTGCCAGTGCAATGTAGTGTCAGCCTGTGAACAGCCATGCATTTCTTAATTACTTTCCAGATACTCCTTGCAAATGGTTTCAATTAGTCTAGTGGGGTCTTGTACTTTTCCTGTATGTACTGAGTGTGCTTCTGAGAACAGCCAGCCCTGAGGAGCCCTGAAGAGCTACATGTGTTGCAGATAGTCACAAAGAAGAAGAAGAAGAAGAAGAAGAAGAAGAAGAAGAAGAAGAAGAAGAAGAAGAAGAAGAAGAAGAGGAAGAGGAAGAGGAAGAGGAAGAAGAGGAGGAAGAAGAAGAAGAGGAAGAAGAGGAAGAGGAGGAAGAGGAGGAAGAGGAGGAAGAGGAAGAAGAACTAGAAGAAGAAGAGGAAGAAGAGGAAGAAGAGGAAGAAGAGGAGCACCCCACCTCCTGAGAGGTGCCTGACTCATGTTTTCACAACTGTGAATCCTTTTATTTTCCTGCCTCTTTTGTTTAATGACAGATCCCTCCTGCCTGTTTGGGAAAGGCTCAAGCTGAAGCTGGTCCCCACCTGATTTTCCTCACCAGCTAAGCCAGCTAGATCCATCCAGATCTGGGCTATGAAGCAAGCCAACATGTAGCATGCACAGTTTGACTTCGCAGGGAGTTCAGATTTCAGTGTAAGCACAAGACCTGTTTTAAGGTGGTGGGACAGAGCACGTGGAGTTCTCGCCCAAGTGTGTTGAATATCAAGATGTTTCTATTCATACTGCTTACACTGCACATGTGCTCTTTACAGTAAGCCCTGGCTGTGTATACCGACACAGATCTAGTGAAGACTTTGTTTCTTAGTGAGATTTCTCAGAAATACAGATTTTCTCTTTATAGAGGCAATCATTTACTGCCTGTTTGGGTTTTTGTGGTTTCTTTTTTTAAGGTACTCAAGAATTCCTTCATGTCTGGTTTGCCAGTCTATGGGGACATGCTTGACTCACACACTGTAATCAGAAGGCATGGTTGGGAGGGATGGGCTCACAGGTGACAATTGGCAAGAGATACTGGAATTTGCAGGCTGCACAGGAAACACACGTTTTAACTTTAGGGCGGCAGGAGAGAGCAGGCAGGCAGTCTCAGAACCCATGTGTCAAGTCCTACGTTCAATTTGTTATGCTGAGGTCAGGGAATGATTTGTTGTTGCATATGAGATCATTATGTCAACAGGACAAAGAGGTAATGAAATGCAAAACAAAATTCCCAGTCCTGGGAATCTTATCACTTAGCTCACAAGCCAGACCTCATGGAGTCCCCAGAAGGGGAAGCAGCTACACTGGCAGAAAAGAGCCTGTGTTCCTACATACCATTTTTATTTTCAAACATAAATAGACTGCAGAAGAATGAAAGCAATCAGCTCCACTGCTGTGACCAGCTTCTACGCACAAACTCTCCCCCGTGCTGCCTGCATCCAGCAGCCGTCATTCAGCTGCAGCACTTTAGAGCAGGACTAGCAGAAATCACCCTTTGTACCCAGGGACCCCAAGTCAGGGCTCCTCCTCCAGAACTCTCTGTGGAAAGCCGAGAGCTCTGCTCTCCACAGCTGCGGGAAAGCCAGCTCTGGAATACAGCGATTCACTTTGGTAGCACTCCCCTACTGCACCAAAGCAGAGTCCCAGACAGCAATTGCAGCTTTCCCAAGTAGCAAATGCTCTGGAGCAATTGTGTTGGAAAGGAGTCTCTGTTTTTCACCCAGCCTGTGTCACCCTTTTGGAGTCTGTGTTCTCCACTAAATACCAGCAGAGCAGAGTCTTCACCCACAGCTCTGAGCACAGTGTTAATCGCTGCACTGATCTAAATGGAGCTGTGCTGGTAAGATGAATCCAATTCTTTTTTTATTCCTCCAAAACAAGATATCAAAAATATCTACAGTGATAGTCACCTCTATTTACACCTCTCTCAGTAAAAGCAGAATTTTGTCTGATACTGCTCAGAGAATCAGGGCAAGTTTAACCAAGTTAGTGCTTGATTTTGTGCCCTTCCAAGGAGCAGAGAGGTGCAACACCATGCCAGGAACACCCTTGTTTCCCCACCACTTAACTCCAGCCAGGCAGGAGAGAGGATATGTCAAGAGTCACAGCACAGGTGACAGCTGCAGGGACAACGCAGTCCTCATGGTGCTGGGAATACCTCTCTGTCACACTGGTTCCACCGGCAGGGTGGAGGTGAAGAGTGAGAGGAAATTCCTTGTCTCCGGCTTCCAGCACTTGCTAATATGCATCTCTGCAGGAATGGGGCAGAGTCTGGCCCTCAATAAATAGGCTCCTTGGGTGCTGTAAAAGTGAGATGACAAGCACGCAATAGTTTGTTGCTCTCTTTTTCCCCTTCCCTTGATCCTTTGTGGATTTGGCTAGTTGGATCTGTGCTGTTACTGTGTCAGAATTCAAAGAGCAAGCAGCAATGAATTTCTCACTGCTACTGCTCCAGTCCTAATAGCAAACAGCTGAGTGAAGAATGAAGTCCCGGCTGAAAAACAAACAGAGCTTTCCCTCCCCTTGCCTCGGCTGTCGCTGGAGCAGCAGCAGCTTCAGTGTTATTGTAAGCCCCTGGTGTTAGATGCCAGTTCTGGGGCTGTAAGTGTGGTTATATTTAGCCTGTCGCCACTCTATTGTTGGGGAATGGTCCAGACTATACTGCCTTTTTCTGGATAGGTAGAGCCCGAATTTCAAGCCAGGATTAGTCAAATTAATTTTTAAGGTAGTTTCCCACATCCCATTTCACCAGGCAGAAAAATCACGTGGTGCAGAGAAGACAAAGCAGAGTTTGATTGAAAGTGTATTTGCATAATTTTTGACTGTTTTTTTATAACTAGTAGTTTTCTGAAGAAGTGAAGGCAATGTTTTTGGTTTTTTTGAAGCAGTCAAATGTTTTAGCATGACTTACCTTATTTGAGCAGAGTGAAAGTTGGCAGATTTGCTTTTAACTCTCGGCCTCTTCAGCTTCTTGGGCTGCTCCACAGTAGTTGAAGTTATGCCAGTATTTCCATTATAACATTCCCCTCTCTTCTCATTTTCAGGGGTTTCATACTTGGCTGTAAAAATTTTCTCCAGGATAAAATTTTGGCACCCTAAGTCCCACTCCAGGTGTGACTTCTTAAAATCATCATGAGCCAAACCCTGAAATTAGTTTCTACTTAGTCTTTAGTCCCTGGCATACAGTTGTATGTTCACTTCAGGAGAGCTCAACAAGAGAAATTATAGGCTACAGATTAAAGGAAGATTGCTTTTCCTTAATGGAAAGCTAACTAGAATAAATATACAAACATTTGTGAGATATACAGCTGTTGAACTGAGGTTGTACATTCACCTAGATTTTCGAAAGGGCTCGTGGAGATGCCATTTGCTTGCTTGCCACAGACCTCATAGCCATGTTGGGTAGCTCTAGACAAAGTGAATGTCCTGCTTTATGATTTCCACAGCCCTTGGAAAAATGCAGGCGGGAAAGCTGTTCAGGGGCTGGGTTTCTGCAGTCCTTCATGCTGTTTCCCCAAGGTCAGTCTGGGCTACAATGTGTATTTCACAGGTCACCTGGTGGTGCTCGCCTGTCTGGAGGCTGGGACGGAGCACTGTGTACCCAGTCTCCTTACATTATCTCCTGGCACTGAAACAACAAATCGCCTCTCAAAGAGAGGTCACAAGCCCAGGGTGATCCTGGTTGAACTCAGCTACCCCCATGGGGCATAACACCATTTCATTTTAAGGCTCCTGTGGGTATCTGTGGAGAGGGACCAGAGTGTAAGTACTTAAGGGCTAAGTCCTGTAGAGGAATTAATGATCATATAGGGATGCATAACAACCTGCAATGCTTGACTCCAGTACCAGCAGGAGCTGGACTTCTACTGTTGTTCAAAACAGAGAAATAGCAACTTGTTTTCTTTACATTCTCATGAAAAGAATGGGTCCTCATATCCAACCCAGAGAGCAGCACTTTTGTGTCTTGTAAAGCATCCAGGAGTCACTGAAGGAAACCTCTTTTGACCAACTTACAATGCTCTGAAACCAGCTTCTCTGAGACTGGGAGTTAGAGCTAGTCTGCCTCAACACTTGGGAAGACTCAGCAAAAGACAGGCAACATCAAGATAACCTATGCTGACACTTCCATAGAAGATCTGTGAATTTCCTGTGTCTCCATCCTTGTAACATTTGATTCCAATTAGCATAAAAAAGGCCACAGACTCATCTGTCCTGCAAAGCTGCCTTGCAAAATAAGACTGAGGTCTGTCTGCCAAGGCACATGAAGAAGTGACAAGGCAGCCTGTCCTTCCAAAGGCAAGGAAAGAAAGAGAGAGAGAGAATATCCAACAGCTCTCTCATCCCAAACATATAGCCTTCTTTAAAAAGAATGTTTCAAAATTTGGGTTCTTAGTCCTTGTTAGAACAGCTGTCCCAGTTGCCTATTCCTGTGCTGGTCTACACAAACCTTTTCAGAACCTGTGTCTAAGTTAAATAACATAAGACCATAAGGATGAATGTGCAGTAAAGAGTATAAAAAATAAATGTAGTCATACTTTTCCTATATTTTCCCTAAATCCTTCTTATAGGCCCTAAGAGCTTGTGGCTTACAAACCTTCTCCTTGTAGATGGATCCTTTGTATTTCATGATTCTTGACAGCTTTTTCTTTCATTATCTTGGTCAGTTTTGAACTCAGGTAACCTTTGCAACAGTTCCACAGCATAATTAAACACTGTGTGAAAAAAAGCCACCCTTTCTTTGGTCTTACTGGACTGTCACTAAGAGTTCCTTGTAGAGGGGGCAAGAGTGAACAGTTGCTCCCTGATCAGCACTCCATGCTGTGGCTTCAGTGACACCTGTGGCACTTGTTCCTCCAGCTGGCTGGGGAGCAGCTGCATGACTGTGCAGGTACTGTAAAGCCTCAGCCTAAATCTCCAAGACTGTGTAAATGCGTGTGTGGACATAGGAACTGAGGAGTAGGTGTTTGGAAGGCATCGTTGCCTGCTTCTGCTTAGATTGGTAAACTTCCATTTATGAATTTCAGAAAGCTTCTGAAGAAATATTATATAGGATTAACTAACTCAAGGAAATCTTGTGTTGTGGTGCAGTGTTCAAAAATACCTCAAAATAACTAAGTGGCACTTCCAAAAATATTCCTAGTTTGAGAAGAGAAATGAAAAAGCCAGAGGTATAATTACAAGGGAGTGATGGACAGCTAAGCCCTTGCTGCTTTTCTTCTCCTATTCCACACGGTGTCTTTGGAATATATCAGAGGGGCAAGTGTTGGTTGTCACAGCCCAAAACAATGTTTGCCAAGCATCTTTCCCTGGGGATTATAATTTCGAAGAAAATAGATTCTTTTGCTCTGCTAATCACTGTTGTGGTAACCCTTGTACTTTAGAGATGCGACAACTGCAATCATTCAGAGGCAATTTGGATCTATGTTCTCTACGTAAACATTTTATATCACCTGCTAATGCTTTTCCGTAACCTCATATTTTCCATAGTTGTGTCTTTCTTGTGAGGGAAAAGAAATCTCTTTCTCCATCCACACTACTACCACATATACCAGCTGACATCAGACAGCAGCTGTTTCTAGTTTCAGTGAAAAATATAATAAAAACCAAAATGTCTAATGTGGTACGCCAAAAAAGAGTGTTGTTCCAAATTACCTAGAGGTATGAGTATTGTGAGAAGGAAAATGTCCTTTTCCAATCAGCTTTCTGTGAAATATTCATATGCCCTCACTTTCTATTTATGACCATTTCTACTTATGGTTCTAGTCACTTATCTGGTTGAGTTGGGGAAAAAGCTGCAGCAGAGGAAGGTGAAAGGATTTGTGCCTGTTCTTTGTCTATATGGCACCTAGAAATCTTATGGAGTGCATGAAAATATAATGCTAACATGCATATGTTCCACCTGGCAGATCACACTGTAGACACAGAGAATTTAAAAAATGTTATGAATAAATGGATAAAAATCCAGGTTCCAAGTATTCACTTCAGAATTTCTTTTATTATTATTTTTTTTTCCTAGCTTAACTTCTAAGTTTGCTGTTTTTCTCTGGCAACAGAGCAATTATGGGACGGTTTCGCTGCTGACACCTTTTTTTTTTCATACTCATGTGTTTCCCTTACTCTTTGGGATTTACAGATTCTTAGTTGATAAATAAAGTCAAGAGTTAATTCTTTGCAATGCTCAGTTGGTAGCTTCAGAGAATGGTTGCCATAACTTCTTCTTTTTAGAAATGGATACTTGTGGAGGTCAGTGTATTCCAGTTCCTTCACTTTGTTCACATCCATTCTTAAAAGGAGCCAGAATCTTCTTGTAAGAGTCTTTAGAGTCTTCCTCTGGAGGACTCTAAATCAAACCAGCTGCAATGACTTACAATTTGGCTGAAGGATGCCATCTTTGCCATGATATTTTATGAGCCTGCTCTTTGGTACTGATGGCAAGTATCAAGTTCCCCTCAAACACACCTTAGTTGCACAAACTTTTTTTGTTCCTTTAAGCACAAAATCGAATGCATTTAAAATTAAAGGAAAAAGATATACAGTTGTGCAAATTTCAAAGTTGGAAAAACACAACAAGAAGAAGGATATATGCTGCTAGGGCCAGATTTGCAGCCCCACCTTCAATGTTAGCTACATCTAATGTAAACTGAGAATCGAAGCACTTGTGTGTGAGCCAGATGAGGGTGGAGTCTGCCGTGTGCTAATCTTTAATGTATACACACAGATTAAAATTGAGTTTGTGCTCTTTTTTTTGGTACTTTGTTTTGTACAAAGAAACCCTGAAAACTTTTGTTTAAAGATTAATTTGAAAAATTTTTAATTATTTAAATTTCTAGACGTTTATATGGAGGAATGAAACTGAGTGAGTCTCATGACTTAGTTTCTCCAAAGTAATGGCAATGGCTTATATCTTAATGTAAGAATAGTGAGTATGTTTTACAAATTTTTGACAGAGTGTACAAACACTTACACTTTTCTACCTGTGTTTTATCCTGTGAATGAAAAATCTTTTGCTCTGGGGAAATAACTTTAGGATTTTCCTGTACATACTAGACATAAGAAACCTGCATGTGCCTTTTTATAATGAATAGATGAAACATTACAGGAAATTCAAAGAATTCAAAATAACCTCAGCCAGAAAGTAATAAATATGGTGCATATTTGAACATGTAGAACATTAATTAAATGCTAATGACGATAATAATGCCTGAAAAATGACTCGAAAAAGAACAGAAAATCTCTTGTGAAAGACGGTTCTTCCAGCAAAGGAAACATTCCTTTGGTGGTCACATCAATCTGGTCCTTTGCAAAAGCACATAATACATCAGGGCTGGCTGTCTCCTCAGGAACGCCTTGGGAGCAGGTTCAGAGGGGTGTTGAAGAGGTCAGGAGAGAGGTGTTAGGTTTCTGCTACATGAAGAGAAATTTTGCACAATTCTTGCCAGATTAAGGGCACTTCTGTCTAAAATTGGCAGTTTCATCGCATCAGGAACACCTCTAAATCCCTATTGTAAAAATAAGTGAAAACATTTTCCCCAGCCTCAGGCAAAGAGTTTCACTAGCACTAGCACTTTCTTTGAAGAAAAGAACGGCTCTTAAGTTCAACCAGCCCTGAAATCTGAAGAAGGCAATATTCAAGGCTGTCCAAAAGGGTTTGAGGAATAATTTGCTCCTTTTTTCTTTTTTTTTTTTTTTTTTTAATGTAAGCAGCTCTGTAAACTCTTGTTACCAGTGGTTATGAACATTTTCATACTCAATCCCTG
>WEIT01003929.1:149-30265 GCA_013389985.1 Dryoscopus gambensis
TTTTTTCTCTTAAGGAATTTTCACGATACATGTTGCCAAGAGACCCTAAAGACTGGGTACTTAAGAGAAACAAAAGACCTGGCCACAGGGGGAGGGGTCCAGCTGGCTACCCTCTTTTACCTGGGGTTCTCTCGTGTAGGGCACAGATGCCGTAAGACCTGGACTGGGGAAAGGGGGGTTGGGTGGAGCCCCTAGCTCTCTTGTTCTCTCGGCGTTCAGAGGAGAGGGAAGCTGCTGTCACTGTGGAGAGAATTCGTTGCCACTGCGGGCTTCTGCTGCCTTCCTTCTACCGTGAGTTGGGCTCTGCTTGCTGGAGCAGTTGGAGCAGCTGTTGCACTGAGACCCTATTTAACACCCTACCTCACTGAGGGGGGGAACTTCTTCAGCATCTGCGCGAGTGCCTCGCGGGGACCCGAGAAAAGCCCACCTTTCCCTGCCCCGCTGGGAGCCGGGCCGCAGCTGCCCAGCCCCCACCATTCCTTTGCTGCTGCTCCGAGCCTTCGCTACATTGTAGTTCCTCACCCCCTGCCTGCCGAGAGGTCCCAGGGTTCTGCTGCAGCTCCAGAGTTTGATACATCTCGTCTACCACCTGGGATTTTGTGCTTGTCTGTGCTGTTCCAGCCTGCTGTTCCCGAGGGTCCTGCTGGGGCACCGGGGTTGGCTGCCCAGGGGATTTGTGAAGCAAGCTTTTCTTTCAGCCCTCCTGGGATCCCAAGCCGCCAACCCCGCGTGCTCCCCGAGCTCGCTCCGGAGCGCCCCCTGCAGCCGCGGGGGAGCCATCGCACCTGCCCTGCACACTGGGAGCCACCAGCGCCCCTGCCGGCTGTGACTGGAACTGCACCGAGGGGAACGGGCCTGACAGCCGAGGTGTCACTGGGTGCTGCTTCTGTTTGCTGTTACTGCCGTAGTTATTGTTGTTTGTTTGCCTTGCTTTATATATGTATATACACACACATATTAATAAAGAACTGTTATTCCTATTCCTCATATCTTTGCCTGAAAGCCCCTTAATTTTAAAATTAAATAATTTGGAGGGAAAAGGGTTAGATTTTCCATTCCAAGGGAGGCTCCTGCCTTCCTTAGTAGACACCTGTCTTTCAAACCAAGGCAAAAACTTACTCTCATCATTAAGGACAGATTGCTTTATGGCTAATGCCCTGTCCACACCTAGCCCTGATTACTACACTATTTACAACCTTAGTAGGGATTGTGTGCCTAGAGGAAACAGCTTCAGACTCCTTCTAAACCCACAGTTTTAAAGATTTTTATTGAACTTTTGGGGTTGTAGATAATAGAAACAGCCAATCCAGTGCTGAAAGTTCAGTTGTTCATGGAAAAGTGTAAGTATCTCATGTCTAGAAGGATAAAAATATATCAATTTACAGAACTACCTTAATTTTTTTTGCATTGTACTATTTTCTGTAAAAAGTTTGTACTCATCAGTTAAGGATGATTGCTTTATATTTGTGCATTTGTTTCCAGCTTACATGCTGAGTATATTTTTATATCTATATAAAGTTTTATTTCTCTATTGCTCAAGATACATTTTAAATGTGTTAATTTTTGAAACAGGTTTTTGTTTTCTATAACTAGAAATTATGAGTTATGTATGTAGTTTATATCCTAAAACATCAGAAGTGGTCTCTGACAAGAATGTAAAGTTTCTTATTTCTTTCTCAAGTTATGTGGGTAAAATATGTTCTGACCAATAGTTTCAAAATTTGGTCATTGACTTGGTTTTTTCTGGGTTTTTCTGGTTTGTTTGTTTTTTGTGGGGTTTTTTTTGGTTGTTTTTTTTTTTTTTTTTTTAATTGAAGTAAAACAGAAAAGCTGTGAAATAAGTTTTCTTCCCTTATGGATGTTACTCTAAAGACAATCACAGCTTTTAGGAAATAGGCATTTCAATTACCTCTGGAATCCACGTTAACATCCTTACATCAGTGCATTGTGAGATTTTAATTTTTTTAATGTTTCGCAGGAAATCTCTACCTTCTTTATTGGTAAAAATGTACTCACTTTCGTTGTGAAAAGCATTATAACCGTACCTTGTGGTTTTTTGTCTCAGAAGAATGAAGGATTGTGTGTTTAAAAGGCAGTTAAATGCGACTCTGGAAAAAAGGATACCTCTCGTACTCCCATCTTGTAATTGCTTGTTAGTATCGACATGTACATCAAGCTTTTCCTAGATCGTGATTGTATGCTTCTCATTCATTGAATGCTTGATGTGAGACCTTGCAGCGTGATTTGCCTTTCCTGCCCTTTTCCTCTCCTCCACCCCCTCTCAAAAGAGGGAGATGTTTAGGCTGGGGAGCTATGCTTATGTGAAGGCCGTATGTGATTTTTAAATATTGAAGAATACAATTCTAGCAGTCTTAAATTGTGTGCCCAGAAGAACTGATGTTTGGGCTCTGATCTTGATGCTGGGCTGGAGTTTGAGGATGACTGCTTATCACAGAATCATAGAATGGTTTGGGTTGGAAGGAACCTTAAAGATCATCTAGTTCCATCCCCCCTGCCAGGGTCAGGGCACCTTCCACTAGACCAGGTTGCTCAAAGCCCCATCCAGCCTGGTGTTGGACACTTCCAGGAATGGGTCATCCCACAACTTCTCTGGGCAACAGCCTGTGAAGTGCTCTAATAGTTTTGATGAATGCTTTAGAGAAGCTGCTGAAAAAAATAATTCTGTCTTTGGAGTTTGAGCCCTTTGCAGTATGTGAAGCTTTTTGCCATTTCAGACCTTCTACTTTTTAAGTAAAGGGTTATGACTTAGTTATGGGCACAACAACTTAAGGGCATAAATTGAGACTTGGGAGCTCTGTGTAAAACCAGAATGGAGTCTTACTCACGGTCTATTAAACAACACCGAGTATATGCTGTAGGAGAATTGCTAGTACTCTTTTTTTTTTTTAAATATTTTTTGAGAGTGAGTTTAAAATTAAGGGTGTCATAAGTATAGAGTATAATAAACTGCTTTGACTACTGATTTGTTACTGTGTGTACCTTTCAATGCAAGATATTTTCCAAAGTGTTTGTATTGCTTGTTTAGAAGGACATGTCTGAAACTTCCTTGAAAGACATAAAAACTACTTAATAGAAGTACTTGTGTATCTTAAAGCAGAATAAAAAGCTCAGTGTTGAAAACAAATTGATTATTGTTAGGATTTGAGAAGTTTTTGCTCTTCACACTTTGGAAAGTAAATGGAGGACCAAGAGTTGGGCTTTTCACTGGTGATTTCAAGGAGTTCTTGTTGCAGTGGGGTTCTGCACCCTTCCTGGGGACAGCTTGGTCCGTGGAAAGAATCAGGAAAGGCTCATTATGTGGATATTTCAGCAGATGTTTATTGGCGACCACATGGTCCGGAGTCAGCACACAGACTCAGCGATCATCCCAGCACCCAGAGCACCCTGGGCCCGGGGAGCATCCTGGGACCAGTTGCAGCCCACAGTCGGGGTACGTGTGACCGGGGCAGATGCAGGGGCAGGGGAAGCCCTGTCCACCCGAGGGTCCCCTCCCCCCAGGGGAATGGCAGGGGGAGACCCTGACAATTTCTCTGGTGTGGTATGTGATAGGATTTCACCCAGGCTAGTGGGTTAGCCACAGTACGTGCTACATTTCTTTTCCTGTTCTCCTACACTATTTGGTGAAATATGATGCAAAAGAGGGGACACTAGAATGAGAGTGAGTTGTTTGCACATGGAAAATTTTGATTAGAGGCATGAGGACAATTTGTAATTTTGTGTAGGAGGCAGTAAGGAACACATTGGGACAATTTTGATGGAGGTAGACTGACTTATAGCATGGGAAGCAAGTTTCTGTTGTGTGTATCACAGGTTGGCTCCCCATGAAACCTCCAAAAACCCAGGAATCTTGAACTACAGGCTGGGTTGCATTTCTTTCTGTGTTTTTTAACTGTATGTTTGGGAGTAGCCTTTGCACTTGCAGTACTGTTCTCTTCAGGAGCAATGACATCCATATTCAGTAACTTATTTCTAAAGCAAAAATATTTTTAATGTTTTCTACTGTTCTTTTGTTCTGCATGATTATCTATATATCCCTGAGTCTTAAAATTCTGTTAGAATGAGAAACGCTTTAATTATATTGAGGGCTTGTGTCTGTCTTCCGTCATATTTGGAGAAGTAACTGACAGCAGATCCTCCTCTCCCCTGGAGAACGGGGCGAGTGGTGCTGTGCGCCTTTTGATCTGTGAACTCCCAGCTCTGACATAGTGATGAGTAGCCTGGAATTTTGCTACAGTCATAAAAGTTACTCCTCTCTTTCTCTTACCTCATTTTCCAAATGTGTTTCAGTAGTTGCTTATCTAGCTTAATTGTTTTGTCCTTCTGCTCATTTCCAAAAGTTCCTCTGTAAAATTAGTTCACTACATTAATAAGATAATTATGATCCAGTATACCAGATTTCCCCTTTACTGCCTAAGCCATATAACATTAATGAAACTAATTGTGTCTTGATATTTTTAGTTTGTCGTGCAGACAGCACAAGTTTAGTCCTGGAGATAATCCTGTAGCAAGCTGAAATGGCTTCTTGCAGAATAACGGGATGCTTAGTGATGCCAAATTTGAAGACAAAACTGGGATCTGGTATTAAAATTGTATGTGATTTCCACATACCTGAAATACATACTGAGCTACTGTTCACGATTCTTGGTTAAAATGTAAGGTTTTATCATTAGCTTGTGTGCAAACAGAGAATACAGCAAGCGGACCAAATCCCAGACTTCAAATAACAAATTCACCCAGAGTAGCTAACTGTTGCCTTAATTAGATACAGCTTCAAAGTATATGCTAAGATTTTTCCACTACAGCTTTTTATCACTTCCACAAGTTCAGCATGCCCTATACAGATGCTTAATTTGTATGCTGGGCCCTGTGGTAAAGCTATTTCTGTCAGTGAGATTCCAAAATTGTAGGCACTGATGTCAATGCAGATGAGGTTAGCCTAATTTGGTCAAGAGAGGGCTATGCCATGCAAAATCTTCTTTACATGGGCACATAAAGGCCAGTGCCAAGACTGACAGGTGTCCAGTGGGTGGCAAGGAGCTTCAGAGATAAACATTCTTGTCGGTACTGCTACAATTCTTGCTTCTTTAAGAAACAATGTAATAAGTGTGTGGCTGTTTTCAGCATCCCTGCAGGATAACTAAGTAAAATCGAAACAGAATATAATTTTACAAATGTAAATCTTTTAAATCCTATTGAAATAACTTCTTTTCTATGCTTAATTCAACTTCTGTTTAGTGTTAAAGGCTTGACAATGAAAGTAGCATCTTGTTACCTTCAAAAATGTCATCTTAAATTCAGAAGGGTCCTGCTGTGAAATCCCTGTAAGAAAAATTACTTGAAAGTGGTTTTTAATTGTAGGAGGTCTTGGAATGTTGTCAGTGTGATAAGGTGTACACTCAGGTTGAATAATGAAGAGTGTGTACAAGGATATAATACTTTGGAGAAGGCTGTAGAAGAATAGTAGTTGTCGTTGAAGAAGTCCCTAAATTTTCTCCTCTAATTTTCCACCTTTTTTTCCATGTCAATGTGTCAGCAGTGAAGTGTATCAAAAATGTATTAATCTATTAATAGAACACTTTCTTTGTATGCCTCTTTCCACACCTACTTCCATGCCTCCTTCTATCAGGATTGCAATCATAAGTAGTTTTTTGCTGGGAATTTTTTAATCTTAGTTTTGAGTGTATAATTCTTCTGTTCCTTTGTCAGCTACTTTTTTCTTAGTACTGGCCTATTAGGAAAAAAGCCAAACCAAACAAAATCAAATCCCGTTTCTTTATATTCAGGAAAATATTTCTTACGCTGACATCTCTGTAATTGTAAGCTGAGCCTTTTCAGTATATTTCAGTCTCAAACACAGTATTTCTTTTCAGTTCAACACCTGCAGACATGAGGCACAACACTACTGAAAAGCTCTCTTTGTTTCAGGGTCAGCTTTATCTGTAGCGGGTGAGAAGCTGAAATCAGTAGATTTGGGTTTTGATGGAAAGTGTTTGCATGCATAGATTGCTGGCGCCCACATGCTGACAGAATATTAATGCAAGGCAATAACTACATGTTTACAGCTGTGTAAATGTCTATAAAACATAAGTTTTGCATGAAAATAGCTTTATTAAACTTCATTAGCAAGTTTTTAAAACATTTGCTATAAGAAATTTGCATCTGCGACAGGTCAGAGAATGAGAATTTAGAAGTATGTAAAAAAGGTTGTATTGGTAGCTCAATAAAATGAAAGGTGGGAAGCTGGCAATAATATATTATGATCTGGAAAGTGAGGGAAGGTGTTGAAATGGCAGGTGTGTGGCATGGGGAAGACTAGGGTTTTCAGCTTACTCATTAGAGCTTCTCCAAATTTAAGGAATTCAGCTGAAATTGGTCTGTCTATTCAGTTCAGTTGAAATTGGTCAGTTTAATAGGAAGACTAAAAGCATTTTTTTGATATGGTGGGTAAGCAAATTCTGAAATAAATGTTTACTGCAGATGCATCTCTAGATGAATTTCCTCTAGGAAGAACATTGTTGCAGAAACTAATTGGAATGGTTTGTGTTTGTATATGGTGTTTGTGGGGTATTTTGTTGTTTGGTTTTCGTTTGTTCAGAGGGGTTTTTTGTTAGTTTCATTTGTTTGGGTTTTCTTTCAGCTTGAAATGCTAGGGCTTTTTTTTTGAGGTGAAGAAAAGTTTAATGTAGTTGGTCAATCTTCTCTGTATTTCATATACTGTGATACCACGTGTTGTTTCTTAGTTTTGTGCTTTGCCTTTTTGTGCATTGCTTGGGCTTGGCCCATATGATCTTTCTTTGACGCCTTTTATTCTTCATAAACTCTTTAATGTCGTTAAGTTAATCATTATTTTCATTTGCTATCGTATTATAAATGAAATACAATAGTGATTTGGGAATTTGACAGCAAATGGTATAACCAATTTCAGTGTTTGTTCTCTGTAGTTCTTCAGTTACTTTAATGGAAATAATCACAAAATAAGAGAATGAAAGCTAGACTTTAATAATTTCAGATGTTCTGTTGCTATCTCTGCTTAATTTGTGAGTGTGAATCTTCCAGCTTTCCCCTTGAAATTGAATGGTTTTGACAACCTAATATTTTTGTGTGATGGCTGGCAAGGAACGAGAAACAAAGATGATTTTATTACTGCCTTTTTAATATTTAACATAGTTTTGGAGCTTTAACATATGCTGGTGTGCCTAGGGAACTGCCGAAATGTATTAGGTTTTGTTTTGTTTCTTTTTCTGTGTGGGAATTGTTAATTTTTTTAAAATGAGATTTGAAAACTGAAAATCCCGGCTTAAAGTAAGTGGAAGCTGTGTTGCCTGGGTAGTCTCAGTAAGTGTGAATATTTCAATTTTGTGTAAGCTGTTCTTTAAATGGTTCCTACAAAGTGAATTGAAGTGTGCCTGAAAAGGTTAAAGGTAGCTTTTAGCAGTGCTGGATTAGGAAAAACTTGCTAGACAAGAACCAGGCAGGAAGATAATACTTAGGCTTAGAGAGAGGTGAGCCCTCATAGCTATGGGAGTACCCATCACTTAGTCAAATACAGGCTTGTAGTTGTTACCATGAATTTTATTTGTTTCCTTTTCCTTTTCACATGTGAATGAGAGACAAGCCCAGGGAGCCTGTGAAAAGGAACATCTCACATTGTACCCTGCTCCTGTGCCTTTTAGCCCTCATTCATTGCACTGCATTGCTCTCTTCTCTGAGTTCATGAGCTGGACAGACACATCTGTAGAAATTCATCCATAGAGCTGCTGTGTGGGGCGGCCCTGAGTGCTTCCTGTGCTCCCCCTTTCCACACACACGCTTCTGGAAGCTCTGAAGCTGCATGGGTGAGCTAGTAGTTTTGACATAAGCATAAAAGTTATTGGAAAAGCTTCTCTCTAAGGAAAAAAGCTTAAACCTTGAATTTTGAAGACAGACTTGTTGTGTTCTTTGTGTCTTCTGTTGATAATTTGTGAAGAATTATAAGGAACAACTTCTGTGACTTTAAGTTCTGTAATTTTCTTTTCTGGTTGTTGTGATGTGTTGACAATTTTGCCTTGTCTTTTTCTGAGATTGTAAACTCAATGTTTTTTATTTAGATTCCTGTTTAAATATAGCACAGTAAGATGATCTTTCACTGTTCAAAGGATATGCTTTAGAAATAGAACATAAATTTTTTATTTCAAAGTCTAAAATGTTGGTAGCTTTTCTTGTCACACGTTACTATTCAACAGTTTTCATTTACATGGCCAGGTTACTTGCAATATGTGAAGTTTTTGGGAATTGAAATTACTGTTTGTTTGCTTCCAGTATACCATTCAGTCTTGGCTGAATGTATATTTAATAGTGAAACGTACTAACTCAGAGCAGCTAAAACTCAACTTCTTGCATCTCACCTTCAGAACAGCGTGCCTTTACTGAATGGATTGCATTCTTGAGGCCCTGATGGAACTTTGTCTTGTAACAATGGTACAGTTCTTTAACTCTCCATAATCACAGATGAAGGTATTGGTTTTGAACTCTAAAATTGGCCTGGTTTCTTGCTGTGAATGAGCAGATGACAGTACCTGCCAGCAGGTGTGGGCAGATACAGGCTGCTGTTGACCAGTCCTGGTTGAGCATCTGTACAACTGCTAATATGGTTCTCTGTCGAAGGTGATAAGGCTCACTACATCCAATGGTTAAAAAATGAGTATTTCCTAAAAAGCAAATGACAGATACATGTGCGCCAACTTTGTCTGAACTTTTTCATACTTTTAAAATTTTTTTGTTTCTTTAAAGAGGCTTTGAAAAAAGTGGTGTGTAACGTCTTTCCAAAATTTCTTTTCTGGAGAGAAGCAAGAATCTTAGTTTTGTGAATTTAAACAAAGGCCTAAAATGCCATAGTAAGTAAATGTCCTTTGAAAATGGGTGTCTGAATAAATCAGAGAAAGAATACTATATTGTACAACTTCAGTTAATCTTCTCTTGATTCGTTTTACCTAAAACAATAAGCTTCAGAGTTTCTACATTTAAATGATCTAAATTGGATTGCTTGTCACTGAGCCAGTTTATACTACATAGCTCTTTTTCTTATGAAAACACATCTAGCTAAAGAACTGAAGTTAATGATATGACAGAAGCACTGAGAGTATTCTAATTTGTACTGCAAAAGAATCATTTTAAAAAGAAGTAATCTGTTTCAAGGTTTTTAATCTATGCAAGGAAGTTAAAAATGTGTTCTTATCCACCTCTCAAATATGATATGTATCTTTTTGCCTTTTTCAGTGTAACATGTCCATTTCTGTTAACCTGAAAATCATGATGTTGAGCAAAATGAAAGGCTTAAAACAGCCATCAGCAAAATGCAATGNGTAGTAGCAATAGAAGACTCACAGAATGGTAAAGAAATGCAAGTTGTTGACTTCTTTCATTCATTGGGATTATATCTTTTCTAAGGGGGGGTTTCTTTCCTTTTCTATTTTACTGAGGGCTGAAATGGAAGATTTCTAAAACTGAAAAGTGTCTTAAAGGTCTTAAAGGTTTTAATTTCAGCCTTCTGGATCAGTAATTGTCCTTGACTTTCAAAGTTCATGTTTTGGAGTTCTCAGCCCTTGGTTTAAGATCAACCAGCCTTATGAGTTTAGCTGCAATGATAATTTATATGTAATCGTGAAGGTGAATTTTGCTAACTTTCTTAAATTTTCATGTTTGCTTATGGCTTGCTAGCTGATAATGTAGCTTTGTTGATGGATCACTGTCCCTGAAATTATTGAAAAAATGCGTAGATGTGACATTTAGGGACATGGCTTAGTGGTGGCCTTGGCAGTGCTGGGTTAACGGTTGGACTTGGTGATCTTAAAGGTCTTTTCCCATCTAAATCACTCTATGATTTCTTTAATAAGCAACTAGAATGGTTGGAATCTTGTACCTAGTTGCAACTTGGGCTAACATGGCAAATCTTTTAAATAAGAAGCTGAATTGAAAGTAAAATGCTTAGATAACATTTTAAATTAAGATGTAAATAGAAGTAGCATTTGTAAAAGTTGGTCATTGTGTATACATTGTGAAATTCTAGAAGTTCTGCTCTCTGGTGCATTTTCTTCTTTTTTTTCCGTTGAGTGCAGTGTTTAGTGGTTGGATTGGGCTGCAGCAGTAGCTACCCACACTTGTTACAAGAATACTCATAGATTACCATTTAATTATTCTTTTTTAGTCAAGTGTGCTGGAGAGAGACATCGCACATGATATATATTGAGACAGGGAGAAAAGCAAAGAAAAGATGGAAATGAGTTGTGTTTATTTTCCACTGTGTGCTGATGAATTTGTAAATGGTAGGCTTATTCCTCTACTGTCATTATATGCTGTTAATATAAATACAGTAAAGTTCCCTGACTGGTTCATAGGAAGTAATAGGTCAGTCAGGAGTGTATCCTAGAAATCAGTGTGCCGCAAGCCTCTGTTCTGGACAGGGGTGTTTGAAGGGCGAAGGAGACTCCATGGAGATTTCATTTCTGGGCCAGGTGTACAAGTGCATGTGCACAAAATCAGGTCATTCTGGCAAGTAAGAGTGATTAGCAACAGGCCTCAAACTTTAGCATAAAAACTCGGGTGGTAATGGAGATCTGTGAAGCCCTGCTGTATTTAAAACAGAGCATCATTTGAGACCCCGTAATGTCTCTGAAATTTGGTGCNTTCAGGGCTCGTGAACTTCAGAAAAATAAATAAAAATAGAAAAGGATTGGAACAGATGGATATTTAGAAATGCACAAGCAATATTGGGATCCTGTACTTGGTACTTCAAATAACAGAGTATGTAATAGGAAATAATGGGTTTCCACATGGAGCCTTGCAGATCTCCAGGAGTGTATATGGAAATAATTGGAGCCTTACAAATCACCATGGTATATTAATGGGAGAGCTGCTTTGAATGGGTAGGAGCTGGTCCGTTTCCCAGTGAGAGCAAACTGGTATCTTTAGCAAATTCCTTAGTGGAATCTTTGTAACAACCGTTGCAAGACCCCAACTGCTTTCTGCTGTATTGGTAATGCATGCTTGTCTTACCAGGAATAGCACAGAAAGGTTTGTTCACTAAATGCAAAAATTGTAGTAAAACATGCCTTTGACTGCATAGATGCATCTACAGTGCTGCATGTCATCAAGTCTGTATTGAATTTGTTGGGATATTTGTGTTTCTTTGGAAATGATAAGAGACAGCAATTGCACTTGTACATGTAAGCTGGTGGTAAGGAGAGAGGAATAGGTAACAACTTGTATGTGAATGTTAAGTACTGTAAATCTTGCCTTATCAAACATGGTGTCTCTGCAGACATCAAGAAAATGGATTTTAGAAAAACTGAGAATCTGTTAGAAAGCAGTAAAGAAAAAGAGAAGAAAGAAAACGAAACAGCATTAGCAACTTCCCAATTTTTTAAAAATACAATGCAGTATATGATAGCTGTTTTTTTGGTGTGCTTCTTAGTTTCAAGATCAAGCTGAGACTTACGGTGATGTCCACAGCTCAAGGATCCCTGTACTCCCAGAACTGAGGTAGTATAACAGGTAGTATGTTAACACAGAGGGAATTTAGTATTACCTCATTTTTATGTAGCCTTCTACCTGCGGGTTCACCATACTTACTAATGACCTTGAATAATTTCTTCCACATATTTGTAAAATGTAGTTTCTTTCACTTTCACCTTGGACTTGTTAGTGGGGCTATTCAAAGCAGTACTTTTCCCAAAAGAAGCACTTTAGCTTCTGTGTTGATTTCTTAAACTTCTCATACAAACCAGTGAACTTTCTGATCTTACTCTGTCTCCAAATTCAGAATCGTATTGCCAAAACAATCTTTCCATTTCCAAGCCTTAATTAAAACAAATAATGGTGTAGTGGTGCTTAACAGGTGGGCAAATACTTTTATTTCTATGTTCTCATATTAAACCTATACATGAGATATTTTTAAGAAAACTTTCAGTAAGAGGAGGCTTCTTTAAATTCAACCACTTAATGGTGGAAGACAAAAGAGGAAAGGGTGATCAGTTTGTATAGCTCTGTTTCCTATGATAATGTTGTATTTTTGAAATTGGTGGAAGTCTCGCTCCATGCACCTGGGACAAGACCATGCACACACTCCAAGAACATCTTCATGTGTTTTGAGACAGGGAAGGAGAAGACTTGTCCGGGATTGATAATAGTGATGACTGAGAGAAATGCTTGACATTTTAAAGAGTATAAGGCTATTTATGCTGGAGTTTTATTCATAGGAGAGTTCAGTCTTGAAGCAAATCACCTCATTGTTCCTGTTTGCTGTGCCCATTTTGTTGTTTTCCAGAGTGGTTTTGGTTCTTCCAAAAGAAACTAAATCATTTCACTCATTGTGTGCCCTAATCCTCAGTAGGGTTGTAGAGGCTTGATCAGTTACTGGGTCATTTTTTGGCAGCTTTGACCCTCCTGTGGTAGGCTCTGGTTCAGGAAGTGGAAGGAAATATGGCGTGCAAGAAAAAATTAAAACTCCTAGGCTTCATATAATATAGGTGTAAAGATCTCAGCAGCAGCTGTGTTTTGATCTGCTCCAGTTGTGCCAAATTGTAATGCAAATATAGCCTGATGCCATTTATTGTGGGTTTGTTTTTTTAAAGTAACATCAGACTGGTGGTGATTAATTGTCAGGGTGTTTTAACCTTGTCAACTGTTTGGAGGTGGTAGTGTTTTTAAATTTATCTCTATGACAGTTTGTATTTTGGATGGAACTTGAAAGACCTTTAGAGAAGTGCTGCATTCATTAAGTGGGGTACCAAAAGGCCCATTCTGAATGTTCTTGCCTTTGGTTTTGGTCTGACCGGTTTTCCGGGACATGGGGACAGGGCAGAAGGTAAGTGTTCAGAATGTAATGGTTCTGTAGGGATTCACAAGTTGTGCTGAGACCGTGCTTACAGCTTAAAGGACAGCATAAATATTTGGAATTGTGATATAAAATAACAAAAGATCCCTATCCCACTTAACAAATCGTCTCCTTAATTCAGTACACATCCACTGTGGTATATGTCTGCTTTTCCTTTGGAGGGGAGGAAATTAGCTTCTCAGTGTTAAAACTATTCCTTCGGTGATCTGTGGTAACTTTTGTATTTTGTGCACATACTGGAACTTGGAATTGATTTTTTTGCAAAAAAAAAATTATAGGAAGAGCAGATTCTTCATATAATTTTGCTTTCGGTTATTCAGCTTCATCCTTTTAAACTCCTCATTATGCCACACTGTTCATTTTTCTCCCTCACTGTAGCTCCTTTGTTTTCCAAAAATTATTTTTGAGATTTCCTTGTATTTCTGAAATGAAACATCTTTGTCATCTTAAAATTACAAGAATTAGAAGGAATCTCAAAGCTGCACCAAGCTTGTAGGACCACTTTGCTGCATAATCAGTGTTCTTGGAGGAAGTTAATCTGCTTTCCAATCCTGGGAAGGGCTAGGGAGACTTGAGCCGGGTTGAACCCTTGGAGCAATAAATGAAAGCCATATGCCAGTTCAGGCATGAGTGTGAATGGCTAGAAAGACAGTATGAAGGAAGGCCTGGTATTTAGTGGACAAAAGAAGAAGTTAGATTATGACAATTGGTTTGAACAATTGTACATATTCGTTGCATTAACTTTCATTAATGTTATTTATAGTACATTGCTATAAAAGCAATTTTGAAATATCTTTCGAAGTTCAGTTCATGGCAGTTCTCCAGGTGGCAGAGATAAAAGTAACTTGTGAATATCACAAGTGGTGGAATCTGCTGGAAACAGGCTCTTCATAGCATTTGAAGGCAAGGCAGTATCCTGAATTAGCTTGGGTGTTTTGACTACTGGAGTTTGATCCTGTTGTCTGGCACACTTTGCTGTATTTAAATATGATGAAAGGATGTAATCATGGTTTTATATTTCCTTTAGCATTTCTGTAGGATTTAATAAGTTTTTAATAATTGCTGTGTCCTCTGGTTGTAAAACTTTCTTGTTGAGTCCAGCGTTGGCAGCGAGAGGAGTGGGGCAGAGCACATTGCAGGGGCTGTCAGGTGACAGCTGCTGCCTGCCTTGTGCCTCACTGCTGTGCCTGCTGCTTTCAGCACTGGCGGCCATCGGGGGGAGATTATGCTTCAGGTATTTGGGGGGATCCAATGGGAATTGCATTGATCTGGTGTTTAGCTCTGATCCTTATCAAATGGATTACTTCTAAGGTAGGTTGTTTTTAAAATCTGTTTTGACTAACTGGGTTTAGAAGTAGTGCGAGTGAAAACAAGTCATTAAGAACTTCACTAGTGCCTATTTTTCCTTTTTGAATCTAATCTGTTTTGGAAACACGTCATTCACCATTTAAGATTGTGTTTCCTAAGTGTTCATACATAATTTTGTAGCTCTTGACTTTTGCTTGCCTTGAAGCGGGAAGGAGTGTGTTTGCAGAAGTGCCAGGACACAGGGAAAAAAGGGATCTGAAATGGCTTCTGAATGGCAGGAGTTGTCTTGCCTCTGTTACTAACAGATTTTCAGTTTTATAGCACTTTAAAGGCTTTGTGAAAATAAGGAAAAACAATTTTAAACGTAGTGAGAATAATACAAATTAGTGTGTTTGGCTTCCTGGACAGGATATCCTTTTTGTATTGTTGATTTCAGAGTTGCAGAAGTGGAAATACCAGTTTTGTTTGCTTGTGTGAAATATCTACTCTACTTACTTTTTAGCCTTTCCATTTGAGATCCCTGTGTTTTGGAAAATGCATACGTAGGATTAAGTTTTTACTCTCTCATTCCAAGGAATGTAAGTGTCCCCATAATGGATATTTGTGCTAGTAAACATAGGTGAGATTGGTGCCTGGAGACGAGACCAGGCTCTTCTCAGCATAGTTTGCTGTATAATCTGGAATTAATTCCTAAAGGAGGAATAAATTTAAGTGAATGATTATGAAGGAGAGCCAGAATCATTGGAGAGAATGAGAGAAACTGAAAAAAAATAGAGTTCCTGCGTTTTTGTTCTTGTTATTGATACACGCTTCTAAAATTTTTCTACAATTAACAGAAGAATCTGAACAAACATGAATTTGAGTTTGTTGTGAAAACAAGCTTTACCAGGCATCCATGCCTGTACTCTTTAGTCATTGACAGTAACATATTTCTAAATTTATTAAAAGCAAGAATGGTCAGGCTTAGTTGCTAGCTGGCGCTTTTGACAACTTTTGTCACATCAGGAAAAAGCCTGGGATACCCAATGGATGTTCACTTGTGTCTGGAGGCAGATTCTAAACGCCAGAGTTTTACAGCCTGTGTGCTAGACAAGTACATCATCTGCGTTTTACTGGTGTATTGTCAAACTGCTGGCTTTCTGGAACTTCACATAAAAAGCTTGACATAACCCTGTTCAAGGGTTATGTCTAATCCAGTTTGGTCAGAGATTGTTTTAAGGTGGGGAAAAATAGGAATTTCAGGTAGCTGACATAATACAGTTAGGCATAAAATTCCCTGCTATTTATGATTGTGTTTTTACATGTGCTAATGGTTGTTTCTTTTAGAGAATTAGTGGTTTTGTGTTCATCCAATTACCTATTTTGTCATTGCCATTGAGTCTTTCTGCTATTCTGATCTAGTTTCTGAAGGCAATACCCCTTTACATTATTGTCCTTAATTAAACCAATTGCTTCTGGGGTTTTTTGACTATACATTCTTTCTGATCAATTGTCAAGCTTTTATTTTGTATATTTTTGTTAAATCTTGATTTTTTTTTTTAATGTTGATAAAGCTTTGGATAAATCTTATGACACATGATATACATCTGAGGTATATAAGAAAAAATAGCTTACAGATGCTTGTTAGATATTTGTATCATTAACATCGATACTATCATTCAAGTGATAGCTAAGTTTAAAAATGGTTGCCATCTGTCTTGGGAGATGATCATGTGAAACAGCTTTATGTGGAAGAAAACATTAAAATGATCACATTCAGATATTTGAAAGAAAGGATGGTTCTTATTGCTGATTACATTTCAGGAAGGCAATATTAACTACATTTTCTTACTACTTGTTTGACAAAGTTTCAAAGTACTGCTTTGAACTCCAGTGGAATTTTTAAGTAATAGTAGTAGAACCATTTTACAGAGGCTTACCTAAGTTCATTGTCAGTTTAAGTGCTTGTAAAGAACATTTTTCTGTACTTTAGTGAGTTAAAAACTAGATGGTGCCTTTTGGAAAACTATGGATCTTAGGTTAGCATAACTAAGCAGATTAACTTGAAATAAGTCTAAGATATATGACAGTCTTGCTTTTGAAATCTAATAATAGTTGGAGAAATAAGGTCTTAACTAGTTTGTCATTCTTGAGCCCTCTAGTTTATAAACTGTCTTATGATCTTAAATGCTTTCCAAGTGTGTATATTTGAGGCAGCATAACCAGTACATTGCAGTTGCCATGGTATAACAACTTCTCCACACTTGTCTTCAGGGCAGTTGAGACTAATGCTCTGATAGTTGAGCAAAGAGCTTGGACTGAAAAGTCAGATAGGTAAGATCACTTGCCTGGCTGTGTTGCTCTCTGTCCTCTGTCTTTTCTTTCCCAGCTTCTGAATAAACAACTGAGTAGCAAAATGAGGGTTGTGTAGTCCATCAAAAAGCATGGATGGTTCTTTCTGATGGCTGATACTGAATTTTGAGGACCAGCAGCTGTAGCAGGTTTTGTTAGATAATGAGAGTAGGAGTTGTTTTGCTTGACAGTCCAAAAGCTGGCCCTTGCCAAAATGAAGTGCCCAGCCGTAATGCTGGTGCTCTGCTCTCAACAAGATTGGGAAGTCCATGTGATAAAACTGATACATCAATGGAAACATTTCCGTTTGACACAAACAGCAGCAGGTGCTCTGTTTCCAAGTGGTACATGCAAATACTTGTACTCCCAAGCATCACTGAAGCGGTTTCCCTTTGAAGATGTATCTGTGTGCTATTTTGGCACAGTGCTCTCATTGCATGGCCTTTAATAACTTTCTATACTCTCTGAAAAGATGTTCAGAGAGATCTGACTTAGATTTAAGTTCTGGTGGATAGTCCCTTTGTATATTTTTGCAGAGTCCTTGTATCAGTGTTGTTCTTAGAGGATTAATGGATCTTCAAATTTAGTTTGAACTTCTGCCATTCACTTTCCACAAATATGTCACAAAAGGAGGAAAAATGGAAGCTTTTTTTACTGTATTGCACTTTGGAAGAATAAATGATACTCTAGTGTGAAACTGAAGTTTAAGGTGAGGCTTTGAAAGGCCAGTATAAACAATCATTCCCAGTCATCCTTCTGACATCCATCTTCACCACTGAAGCCAAAGAGCCCACCCAGTTCAGATGGCTGTGCTCATGCCTGGAAAGGAGCAGAGCAGCTGAGAACCTCACCTAATCGTTGAGGAATTTGTTGAATCACTTGTAGTCCAGCAGAAATTCCCACCAACCAAGTTGTCCATGTCCTTAAAAATGGAACCTGCCTAAACACAAACACATTAGGATTGTCTTGTCTTTGAGCACTAGTAATTCTGTCTGCTTGCTGGAATGGTGCTTATTTGTTTGATATTTGTGCAGAAGGTCAATATTGTTATTAACATGTATAGATCTTCAGGGAGATCAAAGAGATGGCAGAGATTTAGAAATAAAATTTTATACTAAATGAGTTTAAAATATTGACAGTAACATGAAAACAAGTCATATTTTGAGGTACCAGAAGTCAGTCTTAATTCATGAAGATTTCTGATCCGAGATGTCTGTAGGGTGATTCAGTGTATGCTATGGTCATCTCATCTGTGTAAGTAAGGTATATTTTTAGGGTAAGTATAGTCTTGATGTCTTGGTGTAGGCTACAGAGACTGTGCCTTTGGTTAGCAGTGAGGAGGGTGGCACTTTTGGTCATCAACAAGGGGAAAATCCTGCTGATTAAATTGTTTGAACTGTTGAGTGCTTTACAGTAACTTTAGTTCTTTGAGACACATTTGCCTTCCTTCTTATGAATTTGCTGTTTGTCAGATCATATCTCAGTAAAAGGTGAAGCATTAAATCTGATTTTTCTGTTTGCTGGGTTCAAGTAGTGAAAACGGGGCAGTATATCTTAAAGAACCACATACGGAGTACATTAAATTACTTCTCTCTTTCTGCCTTTTTACTTGCATTTTTCTAGAGTACTGTAGTGGGTAGAATAACAAATGCACTGACAGTATTATTTGAAGTGGGAAAATAGGTGATACATTACAGTAGATGCATGCAGTATGCAGTAGATGGTCTGTTACGTATTTGCAGGGTAAGCTGACACAAAGCAATCCGTGTCTGGATGAGTGCAATATTATTTGTTTACCTATCACAAGTTGCTAAAAAACCTCTGTGCTGTTAGCTTCATCCTTTGTCTCTGACTACCCACCACAGTGCTCAACTATCTGTACCTCACTTAATTGCCTGGTCTAAATATAAGAGGTCTGACCACTCATCAGCCACCCAGCATATGTGTGTTGGTGGAACTTGCTAATAGATGTTTTCCTCTTATCTATTTTATTTAACAAATTTCAGTGAATGAAGTGTCTTTAAGAACTCAGTCCTTTTAGCAAAATTAGCTGAAATTGTCCTACTATTTGTGAAGTATTGCTAGTGAAATTTATACAGTAAATTGTCTCTTTTTTTGTCAATAAAATATCTCTATTTTTCCTTAGAAAACCAGACCTTCAAAGGTAATTTTAATAGATTTGATTGTTTCAAATAGTTCCTTGCAGAGCAAAATCACTTGTCTGTATAAGCAACTACTTTATGTTTTTAAAAATGTGCTTTCTGTTTGATATCATACATGGATGCAGTACTTTATGTATACTGCTTTATTTAATAATATTTTCTTCTAGGGAGCTAGTAATATTTTAGAATCAACATATCAAAAGGATTTATTTTTCAGTAGATTTTTGTATATTGTTTTCTTTCTTGGGAGACTAATGCTCCAGCTGTACATGGGTCTTGTAGCTGCATGTATGCTTAGGTTTCTCCTGTATTAGATTACAGAGCTGTACTGGACATGTCCAGGAATCTGTGATAGGCAGGTGCAAATTGCAAGTTAGCCCTAAATTACATCATTGATTGTGCCTAGTCAGGGATATGAAATGTTCCAGGCTACTGAAAATACGTTTGGCTGAGATTTTCTGAAACTCAGAGGCAGGTTTAATGAAAAAAATTGAAAATGTTAGTGAGAAATCAGCATTGTTTTCTGGCTGATGAGTTGTATTTCTGCCTTTCCCATTGAGACAGGCACACTGCTATGAGAAATGCTGTGCAAACATATACTGAGGAATTATTTGCATGGTTTATGATCTTCCAAGGAAATATAGAACAAAAACTAAGACAGCATAAAAGTTCTATACAGGGAGTTCTTCCTTGTAGTCTTTACAAAAGCTGTTATTATTGGACCCCATTTGGAGCAAGGTCTTTGATCACTTCTGTAATTACATATAAAGCTTACTTTTGAAAAAAACTTTCACAACTTCAAGTGTAATGTTTTCTTTTTTGTTTTAGCATGAAAATGTTGAAAAAAATGTAACTTATGAGTTCGGAGTCTTAGCACATCACTTGTACAAATCACAGTGATTGAGGTTGTTCATCTCTAGTCTATCTTTGAGTTCATTCAGCTTGTTCTGCACATAGATGCGTATCAGCAGTTCTGCCTTTTTGCCTTTCCACATGAGTTTTCTTTCCTTCATTTTCTTTCCTTCAGAATTCTTCTCAATAGCCAACATTATTTTTTCTATCCTTTTTCCTAAGGTAATTTGATTTCTTATCTTTTGAACTTGCACATTTTCGGGCTGTTGCATGCCCATGAGGTAGTGTTGTTCCTGCTGCATGAATGAAAAAATGGGTGATTGTGTTTGCCACCAGGTTGACTTTTATCTGAAGTTCTCAAAGGCCTGTGGTGACTCTTGGTGGCATTGAGGACTTCACTGTCCTCAGTGTAAGAAAGAAGACAGGGAAAGGTCATAAGAGTTTCTAATGTGCACCCCCCACAAAAAATCTTATTTCTGTAAAGAACAAATGTTCTGAACTGTCAAAATGGAGGTCTGATTGTGAAGGTGGTCCTCTAATCCTAGGACTACCACATTAATGAAGGCCTTAGGAATGGGCAGAAGATGATCAAAGTACAGTAAAGGCAAGATGTGAGGCTGAGTGCTAGGTCAAGCCATGCTTTGCAGACTGTGTCATGCCAGTGGTGTGTAGCAGTAAGAACATTCCTGCAGTTTTTAGTTGTTAGAGGACCAATTCACCACCTTGTGGGAGACTTCCTGGATTATAACTGTTGCAGTAGCTGAATATGCATGAAACATACGTGTCCCATGTAGGTAAGAAATACAGCTTATATGGGAGTGTCTCAATGTTGTGCGTGGATAACTTGATGACTCTTCTGAACTTTTATCATCAAATGTGAAATACTACTTACTGGCTTTCTCTGAAATGCCTTTATGTATAACATTTTACCTCAGTGATACCTTGCTTTGTTTGCAGAAAATACTGAGTAGAATGAAGGTAGCATGTGGCATCCTAGGGCTGCAGTAATGGTGTAATTTCAATTATTTTACTTCTTTTACCTTTGGAAGATGGAAATAGGTGAAAGTAAATATATAAACCAGGAGCTGCAAATATTTGTTTCAAGTATGGTGTTGTAGAAGGTCATGAGAAGCGCTTTCTTGTGTCTGCATAATCTCGTTCTATGTCTATTTTACTGTGAGGAATGATTGAGGAACATTGGAAAGAAGCCTATGGGGGTGTTTTTTACCACACTCTGATACTGCTTTTCATAATCTTTTCACTACCAATTCCTATCCTTCCTTTGTACCCTCTTAGAACAAAATGAGTAGATATATATGGTTGAAAGATGCATTTTGCATGAAAGACACAAAATTTCTAAGATTAGTTTTAAATGAGTTAAAATGGAAATGGTCAATTAATACTTTATTTTCATCTCAATTTAAAAATTATTCACTTCTAACTTGCTTAAAATACACTTTTTTTTTTTTCCAGAGGCGTGGAGCAATTTCCTATGACAGCTCTGATCAGACTGCGTTGTACATTCGTATGCTAGGTAAGCATACCGGTTTCTATATTGCAGGTTCCAACATTTATGATTGATTTAAACAACATTTTTATATCTCTGTTGAACTCATGAACTTATCATTCTCTTTCTCCTGGATAATATTTTGGTTAGAATCTCTTCAAGAGTTCGGGTTATTTTTTGTTGGCTTGGGTTTTTTGGTTGTTTGCCTTTTTTCTTTTCTTTTTTCCTGAGTTAAACATTGTGTAGGATGTTTTACTCCTATATGAAAGAAAAAGTAAAGTTCTTATAATTAACCTAATGTATTTGGTAGAAGTAAAGTTTTCTAAGTGACTCATGATTATCTTTCTGCAATGGAATTTGCCAAATCTGTATGGTATCTTTCTAGTTAAAACTGTAGCTTAGAGAACACTTGTTTGAGAGTTACCACACACTCTTAAAAACTTCAGTACTAAGACTATTAATTGTGCGAGGTGTTCTTGAAATAATGATACGATTTTAAACAATATTTTTTTCATTAATCCTAGAAGGTAACTTGGGAAAGGGCGCTTGACAGGGCGGAGTAGTTCAGTCAGCTTACTGAGGAGTGCTTCCAGAGTAGCAAGGAGATAAAGGGTAAAGCTGAATTCAAACAAAAGAATGGTATTGGGAGGGGAAAGCATCCAGGGGAGACCCTCTGTGATAGTGAGTGCACAGAAGAAGTTGAGGTGACTTGTTGAGAAGAGAAAGATGCAAAGCTCTTGCAGATCTGGCTGCCAGATTCAGTATTTCCCGCACCTCTTCTGGAGGCTGCTGGTGGTGCAGATGGCATGGGGATTGTGTATGTGCTCTGTTTTGCTGCTAAATGATGCCACTTAATTTAAGCCATCTTGAGCTATGAGTTTGTGTTGAAATGGACTATGAATGCTTGCATAATGTCTTGCACAGCTCAATGAACACCAACAGCTACTCATTACAAATTCTTAACCATCTCCAACTAAATCAGCCAGAACATGTCTTTTTATGCCCTAAGTCTTTTCAGTTTAGTGATATATTGCACATGTTTAAGTCCCCAGAAATTCATAGCTGCATTGTCTATGAATTTAAAGTTGTAAGCTATATGCATGTGTGTATATGAATATATAGTCCTAACCTACATATGTAGGAATATATGGTCATATATTCATATAAATCCAGTTTTGACTTAGCAGCTTCACTTTTTTTTCCCAATTATTTTGATTTTTTAAATTTGTGGAGTTGTTAATGCTGTAGCACTGACTGTCTACTGACAGAGTTTTGATCAGAGAATTTAATTACTTTGGGAATTTTTTAAGATGAGAACAGAAAATGCTGGGTTCTAAATGTTTATTGAAAAAGCTGCTTGGTTTTTTTAATTGTTGTTGTAAATAGGTTTATTTTGTTTTCAAAAGTTAAAATGAAGTAGTTACGCCCATCGTTTCTGCAGAAGGATTTGTGATAATGCTCAAATAATTCTAGAGTGAAGCAAAGCATGACTTCTGTAGTTTTTGGTATATACATCTGAATGGAGAGAAAAATCTAATTTGTTTTGGAAATCTTCCACTATTCTCATAGGTAGAACTGGAAAATATTCAGAACATGATGTTAAGTAAATTAATTTTTCACTTGTACTCTCATTGGAATTAATTATTACATACTGAGATTGGTGCTTGTTATGAATAGTATAACTCTTGGTGGTATAATTCATTCATGCTTTTCTGCTATTCAGAAGCAGTAAATCTTTTAATGGATTGACTTCTAACTTAGGTGGGGGAGGAGGGTACCAAGAAGCAAACAAAAAATTGCTCACAGGATGTTTGAATCATTATGTGATAGATTTGTATTATTTTCTCACTTAATAGAGATCACTTGGTTTTCCGACATGTTATGTACACTAGACTGTACAAGTTAGCAACTAGTTACATATTTATTATTTTTGTACTTGTAAATGATCTGTAAAAAAGACCAGCCTGAAAGCTGAACAGTTGGACTCATCAGTATATAGAAACATTCATATAAGAGTAGATTCAAGGGTTAATATATTCCATTAGCATTTTTTGCAAGAAATGTGAAGCATTGCATTTCCTACAGTATTGTGAGAGTTTCGTTTTATTTATCTTAGTACACTTGAGCAGAATAAGCTATAAGGAATCCTCAGCTGTAACTTAATGGGAAGTTAGGCACAGTCACGAGAAGATTTGCCTTTTACTTGGTTGGTTTTATTCCATACAGACTGTATCTAGTAGCAAAATGTACCTTGATAAGGTGTTTATCTTAGCAAACCAAAAATACAAGGCCAAGAGTATCTACAAGAACTTCCTCTGCCTTTGTTTAGTTGTGCTGGCCATGAAGTTGCTTCATTCAATGTTTTCAGGCTGTTCCAGTGGTAATCCAATGGAAATTCATTTACACCAAGTAAATAGGAACTCCTGTGGTATAGCAGTGTGTCCAGGTTCAATTTAAAAAATCCTATTTTAGGGGTATGCAAAGTCAAAAACTAACTCTTAACTGCCTTCATCGGTGTGTCAATATAAACAAGCAGCGTTGACTGTAATGACTCATCTGTCATACCCCATTCCCAAAATATACACTAAGCCACTCCCGAGTGGCTTATTTACTATTTTAAAATATAGATACAGATGCAGCATTGTAGAATTTTTCTTTTAAGACCTTGGAAGGGCTAATATGTCTGCATCACCTCTGCCACTTTTCTCAGCAACTATGAGGAATTCTAAAAATATCTTGTAAGTGCTTCTGTGTAATCTTGATACTTTCTTGATTTTTCTCTTATTTGCTTTTCTGGTTTCTTTTTCTTGTTGCTTTATATTGACTGAAAGTTTTTCTACTGTGCATGTAGAAAGTGTGGGGCACTGACTGCTTGTATTGGTGAGCATGCACTTCTCAACCACAGCTGGAGCATTTACCTTCCTTTAGAGGTCTTGATCATTTCAAATAGGAAACATTGGAGAAAAGCTACTTTGTAATGTAGGTGCACGCTCTTCTCTAGTGGTGGTTTTTATGTTGTGCTCTGTTTGCTTTAAATCTGGCGCATTCAGCTGACCTGTCATCTGTTTCTCCAACAAATTTAATAGGAATTATAATTCTGTCTGAAAATCCTGCTCTTCACAACCTCATGGCTTTGACTTGAGTGCTTTACCTTGAGGTGGCTGTCATAATTTCTGCTCCCAGCTGTCCTCCATGATCTCTGAGGTTTCTGCCCCTGCTCCGGATGGCCTCAGCTCCCCAAGCAGCTGCTGCATTGTTACTGTGCCACACTGCAGTGTTAGGGTAGCACCAAGTATGTGCTGTGTAACCCTAACGCCCAGGGATGTCAGCTGTGGCATTTCAGCTGCCTTGTAAGTATCAGAGCTGTCCATGTGGTGTGAGCAGGAATCTGAGAGAGGGGCAGGAACGGGCAATCTGTTTCCAGGTAAGTTTTGTTACAGCCCTAATTTCTTTCCAGTTTTCAGTTGTAGCTGCAAACCTCCCTCTTACATTCCTTTTTTCATGATTTATTTATTCTTCTGCCAGTATGATCTTTGTCTTAAAAGTGCAAGCACTCCTGATCATGCAGGACTATTCTGGAAAAAAGTGTAGCTAAATACTCAGCTGTCAGATATTGTATCATTTTTGTGCACAAAATAAGGTTTGCAAAGGAAGGCTTCACATTTTTTAAATCTTTCTCTTGATTCTTTGGAATCACCAAAACTCTCAAAGAGGGAAAGATAGTTCCAGGAAGTTTCATTAGGATTCTGGACTTATATGTGTTCCCTTAAGGTAACACAGGAGTCTTTCCAGTGTGGCTAAAAGTGGGTCAAGAAGAGACACTTCAGATAAAAGCTGTCAGTCAGCTTCCTGCCACTTCTGTGCCCTCCCTGAAGGAAATTTACCTGTAAGCACTGCTGACCCTGGGATCTGATGGTTTAAAAAGATTTTGTAAGCATTTCGACATGTTTGTAAAGGTCTAAATAAACAAAAACTATCCATAAGTTCTTTTGGTTTAGGTGTTGAATTTTAATTGTCTTTCAGCTGTCATAATAATGATTGGCTCTGAGGTTGGACTTCTGTTGCTGTTTGAAGGAATTCTGTAACAGTGTCCTTATGTTTGATAAAAGTAATCTCAAATCTGAGATATCTTGTGCTTTTTTGTAAAGTTCCCTATGAAGATAAACATGTCTCTTCCTTAAAATTAAATTCTACATAACTTCAGAGTCACAGGGTTGCAAAACACTTGTGCAGGATTTCCCAAGCAAATTGATGTGAACATGTTATGTTGTGTGAAAGTACAATGAAGTGGGTGCATTTGGGATCCATTAATCTTCTGCAGGTTACATTAACCAAACAGTGAATGCATAATGATGATCCAGTATTTCTGGATGTTTTGGAACTAACTATACATATGCACTAGAGATTAGTTTCACTGTGCTAATAGCACATTGTTTCATAATGTGCAGCCAGTTATTACTTTTTCTGCTTTGTTATATTTAGAAACTTCAGATGGATGTATGGTATCATCAAATTCTACCAATATTTTTCAAGCACGTTTATTGTCTGAAATCTTGAAAAGTGCAGCAGCTTCGTACCATGATAATGGAGGTGGCTCTTCTGCCTTTGTTCCGGCACAAGAGAATTTTCTAGTTTGTCTGCTGTAATAAATTTGAATCCTGTAGAAGGGGTATATTTTTCCAGAATAAATCCAATTGAAAAAATTGTTGAGATATTGGTTTTTTAAAAATAGCTTCTTCTATCATGATTAGGAGAGAGAATTTTGTTCAATAACTATGTAATGAAAATATTTAGCTTTCCTTCCTGGGAATTTCTCATTTTATATGTAGGCAAGTAAATACACTCATTTTAGCTTTATCTTATTACAGCTGCCTTTTCCTTAGTTTGCCATGTGCATTTTTAGTATACAGTTCCTTCTTTGGTTAAATATTCCTGTAAATAGATATTCTAATAATTCCTGTTTAAAGTAGTATAGTTAGTTGCACTTCTTCATTTTAGTTACAGACAGTTTTTCTTGTTTTCCTCCCTAGAATTCTCAACATTGTAGGCATTTCAAGGGTAACAGGGATAGTATTATTCTGTGTATGCTCTTAGACAAGGGTACTAGTAAATGAAAAACAACAAAGCAGAGAGAAATTTTCTGGACATCATTTATCAGATGAACCTGCTCATTTTGTTATTTGCAGAATTCCATGTTGGTCTTCAGGTATTTTTCTGTGAACTTTTCCTATTCTTGACCCTTAGAACAAATTGTTTGCCAAAACCTAGTTATACACTGGCTGAAACTATTTGCTAATTTGTACTGCGGTTTATAAATTCTAAAAGTAAAGAACTGCATTGAAAACTAAAGATAAATCACGAAAGCTTATCACCTTTTCTGTAAAAAATTAGCTGCACTAAAAAAACCTCTTTTATTTTATTTTTAATTTAGCTGGTGAACTCATTCACACAGCTGTAGCTATGCCTGATTACCCAGATAAATATGAGTGAAAGGTAATGAAAGTTGAATTTTCCTCCATGTAAACTGTTACTTTCATATACAGCTACTAATGCATTCGCCCCCTCTCTTCCAAAGTTTCCTCTCTTTTTCATTTTTATTAATTTATTTTGTAAATAAAATTCACCAGTTGCTTGTGCCTAACGGAAGAGTTCTACAATTTGCTGCCTCTGTATTGCCTGGAAGGAGACAAGTCTCTTGCACTCTGCTCAAATGAATGCTTGAAGCCTTTATAAGTAATACATTGTAAGTGGTCTGAAAAATAACACTTGTAGATAGTAATTGGGTTGCTTTCCCTTGCAGCTCAGTTGAGGTTTTCAGTTCAAAAAAAAAAAAAAGTATTAATAACTGAAAGGCAATACGTATTTAGTATGTTTTTACTGATATGTAAACTTTAGGGGAGCCCTGGGCCTACTTTCCCTTTTGTGGTGCTTCCAGCGTGCCTCACAAGATAACATTGATGTGAAGTGCGTCACTGTAGATGTGTCAGTGTTTATAGATATGTATCTCTAGAAAGATACCTGTTAAGTATTAAAAGCATATTACTGAAGTGTGAGTCAGTACCTTTAGCTATTTTCTGACAAGTTGCCTGCTTCAGCATTACAGATTGGCAGGTTAGAAATGAAAAAAAGGGAAAAAATGCTCTCAAGATGTCTATGACTTGATGAAAATTAAATACCTGTATTTTTATTTAGTTCTTACAAACTCAGTCATAGTTCTTTTTGTTAATTACTTATTTTGGTTTCATGTTAAAAGTGTTGTGTTTGAAGTGAGGAGAATATGACACTTGAAGGATTTTCATAATTAGAAACGACACCATTTGCGCGTCTTAAATTTGTCTTTGTTAGGGTTTGAGGAGGGAAACACTATTGCATTTGATCCTCAAAGATTTTTCCAAATTTGTAATTGCAAAAGGATTTTAAGTGAAAGCTTTTGATCCAGGTGAACTGCTTATATTAATACATACAATATCTAATGAAAGAATACTGATCAGCTTTCAGTTGGTAAAATGCATAAGTAGAAGTCACCTAGCATGCTAAAAGATTCAGGTTGAAGCTAATTACAGTGCAAAATAGTTTGATAAAATTTTAATACTGAGTTTTGGTATTTTAATAGGCTCTTGTGTAATATTCAAACAGCTGAGCACAAGTAAGTAAATGCTAGTGGGAAAATATTGTATAATATAAAACCATATTGTAATTAGCTTATTTGCTAAAAGCTACCATTTCTAGAAGTTGAATCTTTTTTGTATTCTACAAAATGTTATCGTTGTATGTGTGTTAACTGAGGAACAAATCAACTTTAAATGTTCTTGTTTTCTGTCACATTAAGGTGCATTTTTACCATACTGGTGTAGCAAGCTCTTCCTAATTTCATCTGAATGCTTATCACATGCTTCTGGCAACGTATGCTTAGGCAGGAGAGATTTGGACAAGAAAGCATGTGATTGCATGTTTAACAAGTCTTCAAACTTTGTTTTGAATTTCACCTTTAAAACAAAAAGCATTGAAGTAGGCCTATTGTTTGAATTACTCTCCTCCATTAAGTACATGAATCTTTACCCCTCCAGGCTATGTTCATTTGCATTTTATCTCTGCCACTCTTCCACACTTTTATTTCACTCTTGACCCTGTTTCTAGGAGATGTGCGAGTAAGAAGTCGGGCAGGATTTGAAACAGAGAGAAGAGGTTCTCATCCATACATTGATTTCCGTATTTTTCACTGTAAGTATTTAAAAGCAGATAAATGACAAAAAAAGGCTTCCATCAATTTTAACTACTGAGCCTCTAAAAAGAGTTATCAGCTCTTATAGCAAGACCATTTTTATTATACTTCTTAAGAAAATCTTTAATTCTAGCTCATTAGCAAAAATAAAAGAGGAAAATCTTCACTGCTAAATATTTTTTTAAAAAACAATAATTTTAAACTGATTGAATTTAGACCTGAATCCGTATGGAAATGAAGACTTATCTTCTGAACAGCTACTCATGTGTGTGCTGTGTGCTTACTCGGCAGACACAATCAGTTGAGGAGAACACTTTTCTGTTTTTATAAAGCAGGAGAAAGGCCTTGTCCAGGATGATGCTTGAACAGTATTACAGTAATATCAATATTTTTGACCTCATCATAATGAATTAACATTACATCTACTTAAACGTGTAGCAAGGACTTAAATTTTTGGACACAGACAAATCTTAAATAAAGATTAAAGTATTAGTAGAAAACAGCAGCCTAACTTTTTCTGATTATGTGTTTGAGGAATCATTTATTTTCAGAAGTGTTACAAAAAGAATATTTTTGTAGAGAAAAAGTAAAATTATCTATCTATATTGTTGCAACTAAATTTGTCAGTAGTTGTGGTAATATAAAGTTTCAATAACCACCAAAACAATATGCAGCAAAAGTGCAGGGGATTTGAGTCTTAATTAAACTATGCCAATAATGAATGTATTAAACGTCATAAAGGATCTATACCAACATTGTATCAGCACAATTCCAAGTATTCTGAATGCAATGGAGAGATTTAGTAAAGCCGATTTCATGGTAATAAGTGTGGTTGTTGTAATTACCTTATTAATAAAAATGAGTGGCAGAAACTGGTCTTATGCTCTGATCTTAACTGAAGTTACTCTTTTTAAAAGTATATCATATCTAAAACTCTTAAACTCTTAGTTTCGTTCAAAAGTTTCATGAAAACGGGTGAGAAAACAAAGTTTGAAGAGTGTGCTATGTAGATTTTTTTCAATAAAGAGGATAAGAGTTTCATCTCAAGTCCTGATTGAGTATAATAAATTCTC
This sequence comes from Dryoscopus gambensis, assembly GCA_013389985.1. Lineage (NCBI taxonomy): Eukaryota > Metazoa > Chordata > Aves > Passeriformes > Malaconotidae > Dryoscopus > Dryoscopus gambensis. The sequence continues at coordinate 29,497 of WEIT01003929.1, forward strand.
TGTAGAAATAGCATGCAATTTATGAAGTACATAACTATGTCTTTTTATGTATATATATATGTGGCATTTCATGCTGATATGGGAAAACACTAACAGAAATATTAAAAGAACTACCTGTTAAAAGGCAGTCAACGTATGATATTACTACTGTTGTAAATTAACTATTTTCTATGGTCCTCATCACACTGTTTCTTTCCATCCTGATGATTGTGCATCAGGCAGATCATGACTAACCAGAAAAAGGACTTTCACACCCTTTCTCCTTGCCGCTACTTGTTCAGACACAGCCACCAGCTTTTAGCAACATCACCAATGGTGTCTGTTGACAGCAAAAAATGTTACTAGGAGCCCCAAAAATTCTTTTGACTTTTACTTCACTCCATCAGCTGCTTTGATAGTTTTCAGAGTTGTCATTTAGTCAGATTTTTTGCACTTCAGGATTGTAGCTTGTTGAAGGGTTGCTCTTTGACTTTAGGCTCCTGCTACATTGTAGTTTCTTTCAAAGTCAAGAATTCAGCACCATCTCTCACCATATCAGTAGGTTATCTAATAATTTACATAAATGTGAGATTGTTTTTTATCGATAAAATGTTTTCTTTCTCTCTGCAATGCTAATTTAGTCCTGATCAGTGTTTCCTTAATTGTTTTAAGAAAAAGAGATTTAGTAATGCACCATGAGACTGCAAATAGAGAGAAGTTGCAGGAATCAGACTTGACCTAATTTTTAGGATACTCTCCCTGGCCTCTCACGGTTACTTCAGAAGGAGTT
>WEIT01003930.1:0-12456 GCA_013389985.1 Dryoscopus gambensis
AACCCAGGAAAGCGAATACTCCAAAGTAGCCTTTGAATGAATTTTTTGTCTCACAGAAGAAAATAATGACAGACGGCATTAAAGCAGTTTCAATTTTATTCATTTTATTTTATAAATTTTGATCAAAGTGTTTACAGACGGCATTTTGTAATCATTTGCCCTGAAGCCACAGTAGCATCTTCCTCTGTTATAAACGATCAGTCTTAACGTGACAACAACAGAGAGAAAAGGGCAAACTGGGATAATCCTCTAAGTTAAATACACATGAGCTGAGAGATGGGCCTTTTCATTTACTGGCTGTGAATGAAGGAATATGTTGCTATCATCTGTGCAGCAACACACAAAGCATGAACTCTCAAGGAATCAATGTTCGGCCTTTTTACAATTATTAAATTACTGTACCATTTCCAAACAGCTTTCCTCTGGGCCATATATTTTGTCCTTAATAACTAAGCTTGTTTGTTCTATATATTGGAAATGAGACTGTCATTACATTTTTATGACTCTTTTATCTAGTCATGTTGTTAATACTAACAGCACTTTTAAAGGCATAAGGAGTATCTTTGCATCTTTCTCTAATAAAGCCTGGGAGAAAATGCATTTCTAAATTGATAATGTTTCTGTCTCTAATTTAAATACATTTGATTCTAACTCACCCTTGGGAGTGCCGATAGTGGATATGTGGTGGCTAAGTAACATTAACACTGTGTATGTTGCCATAATAATTTCTGAGGTAGGAAGAGCTTTAAAAGGAAATGGTCTCCTCATATTTAGTTACATGCTTGAGAGACTGCATGTTTTTCAGCAGCCACTCTCAAAGGCTTACAAACTTCATCTTGAATGCTGCATCACAGACGCAGTCTGCAGGCCATCACTGGCAACTTTATCCCATGTGTTAACCTTATCCTCCTAAGCAGGCAAGCTGAAACATTATCCTACAAAATTAGCATTATAACCACTCAAAGCAGTTAAACTTTTAGGAGGCTTGTAAAAGCACTGCAACATCAAGGCCTACACATGGGATCAGGAGCTTTATTTTTCCAGAAACTCCTAAAAAAAGGCAGTAAAAGTCATGAAAGTGCAGTTACAGCAAAAATGTTTATTTAGAAAGTTATTGGTCTGTTCACAATAAAATCAGGTTGCTATCATCTTGCCCAAATGACTACTCAGTTTTAGAAAATTCTTACTAATGCACCTTCCATGATGCTTAGAGAACAACATAATTTCTTTTTCTTAAAATAGCTTATTTATTAAATTAGATATCTAGGATAACTGGAAGAATTTTGTTGCTGTTGTTAAAAAATAAAATTATCATTCATCTGAGAAATGAATATTAACTTGTTACATACTCTCTTTGTTCTTCTACATGCTGTGTGACTTAACTGCTTTTAAGGAACCCACTTTGTCTTCCTGTTTTCATATTCATCACTCATTCTCCTCTTCCCCTGATGGCTACAATGAGCAGCTTTCTGTTGTTTCAGCTGTGAAGAATTCTTCATATCAGTGAGAAGTTCCATTTTAATATAAATTTCCAATTTATTTGCACTCCATGCTAGGGATTTTCTGTAGCTCCACCCCCATCTCTAGCACATGGAGAAAAAATATCATCTCCTATATTCAATTTATTTTGTTGCACCGAGTGGGGACCCTTTTAGGAACAAATCCTAAATTGCTTCTGTTGTATGTTGCTAATGAAATCTGTAAGCTTACATGAAACAATTTCAAGTTTCATAATAAGTGACAGTACATGAGGAGACAACTGTTCATTAAAATCAACTAGAATTCATGCAGTTTCACCAATCCCCTTTTTATTTCCTATAATGCTAGTCATACTTAACCCTCACAATTTGTCTCCCAAAGTCCAAATGATGTGTTTTCATTCTCATGTACTGTACCTATCTCTGTTAAAACAGTGCTCAGTTTCAAGCAGCCAAGTCACAATCCTTTAACTGACTTTGCCATTTGTCTGTATTTCTCCTTTTGATTCCTAGAATCTGTTAATGGTAGTCGAGCTCTGCGTGTACATCCATAATTCCCTGTGGAAATGAGCTTGCCATATCCATTTTTTAAGTGCCTCAGTATACGTCCATTGTACTGGGCTTGCTAAGTGGGTTACTGATGCTGAAGCACTGAAGCCGCTGCTTTAAGTAAAATGCACGCTAATTTAATTAAGTATCAATGGTGTCATGTTATTGCTTTGCTTTTTGATCTCTAAGCTGCAAATTACATTTCCATCCCATCAACTCATTTGCTTTTAGAAAAACAGTTAGTTCACCAACTGTATTATACAAATAATATGAACATTCTTTACAAAGAATTCCACAATTTATCAGTGTTTTACACTTCATTAAACAGAAAAATGGAACAAATTATATTGGAGACAGAATATGGTTTTAATGCTGAAAATTTTATATAGTCATTTAAAATGTTCTCATACACATCTGCCAAAGATGTTAAGTAGCTAATTATAATTTTCCCCCTACGATATACAATAATGTGGTGATAAAATGTCTCTTCAGAAGCATCTGTAGGAAGCAGTCCACAGTAAACAAAAAAAAGTTGAAAAGACTGAATTTCTCAGGTTATATTTCTTCACTTTCTTCTCAATGGAAAAGGAAAAGCATAAGGTTGTGATGTTGATTTCAGGTTTTCTTGTTTTTTCTTCTGTCAAAGTCATAAAGCTTGCACTTAAAACTGTCAATCCTTTCATGGCACCTGTTTGAATATTTGACTGCTTGGTAGACTTTGTGTTGCAGAGGCTTTAAATGACACCTACTTCAGCCTCTCTTTTACCTTATATAGATAATTTTCACATGTAATGAAGAGCCTCTGGAGAAATTTTGTATTTTACTTCTTTTTGCAGACTAGCAACTTCTTAGTTTGAATAAGCTAGTAGCGGCTTCTGTCTAAATAATTTTCATAGTAGATAAGAAATCTACACCTATTTAGCTTTAATTCATTTATTCAATAGACCTGAGTATTAATTCTATGGCTAGCTAAAATGAAATAAATTGAGGGGGGAAAAAAAGACAAAACAAGGAAGAAAATCTTTCAGGATGCTAAATAGTAACTAGTCCTTGGGAGAAAATTATAAGTCTTTGATCAGCATGAACAGGCATAAAAATAGCAGCATGCTTTCTTAACATTAATCATATAATCATATTTATACATATAGGTTTTAGCATGTGTTTGCAGTAGTAACTGGACTGGACTTGGCCAAGAAATTTAATAACAGGTTTTCAAATTGGCATTTCAGAAGATATTATTATTTTCTTCATATTATCATTAAAAGCACCTTTACACATATTGACTTGGCTGTGTATGCCAGCCTGACATGCAGTATTGTACTAAATACACCGCTCAGGTTCATGGCATGTTAGAAACGTGCATGCACTGCCGTGAACATCTTGGTCCATCTCTTCAACACCCTGCCTGTGAGCATCAGGAGCTCCTGTCAGGTGCCCCCAGAGGGGTCTCTTCCACAGGCTCTCCCCACAAGGCAAGCGCTCCTGATCCTGTACATTCTGGTTTCCCTTCGGCAGACTTCCTTCTATTTACTGGTGTTTTCTCTCTTGCTGAGGAGCCCAAGAGAGGAATTCAACAGAGGAGGTCAAGAACAAATCTCCCCAGTCAGGTGAAGGCAAAGTCATGTGGTAATTCTGCTAATTTTCTGAGCAAGCCCTCTTTTGGAAGGTGTTGAAAACCTTAAGACTTTTTTGCATATTTTCTACCATTGAACTACAATAACTTCATCAAAGTTCAAACTCTCATTTGGAATTCTGAAATACAAAATAATAAAAATTCAGCTTACCCCATCTCCCCCTAAAATGGAAGAAAAACCCCAACAAAACAAGAAAATACATTCTCTAAGAAAAGATAAATTAGATAAATTTTAAGTGGTTTTATAGATGTTATTTTTATTTCACCTTATGTAGCTTTTTTGTTAAACAGAATGTAGTGCAATGTTTAAATTTTGATATTGCTCACTTGCTGGATGACTTTAAAGATCTCTTACATCCATTTTTAATCTTACCACAAAGGAAATTAAGGTGGTAAACATGTCTGGCATATAGAATTCCCTTAGAAATTCAAAACTGGGATTCACTTCATTGAAGATAAAGAAAGGGAAATCTATTTGGTGTTTTGCTTGTGTCATCTTTCATTGTCATCTTACACATCCTGGTGTATCATTACACCATTCTGAATGGTATTTTCAATTCCAGCAGATTTTCACTATGTTTCAAACATGCATGAGTGGACAAGCAACATCAGAATAATATAGTTAGTGGTCTATCACCACCATGACATATACTGGTACAAATGGGCTGAAAAATGTAAGATAATTACTCTGGGATAGGCTATGCAGACTATTGTATTACATTAATGCTCTTCTAACTCTGGCAGAGGGACAATGACAATGACCAAGCAGCAAAAGAAACGTGTCAAAGACACATGGGGACATATATAGAATGCTGTAGATAGTTTGGCTTTTACACTCAAGAATATATAGAATACACAGAAATATTAGAAATATAACGGAGAGACATTTCCGAGTTTGCCAGAGATAAACTGGTGTTGGAGATTAGGAGAGATGGCTTAAAGATTGCCTTTGAGATCAGTATTTGCTGCCTCTGTTCCAGTTATATAGCTGCTCCTGGAAAAATATGTCAGGATAGAATTTCACTCTTTACATATGGCCCACAAATTTCCTTAAACTATAATATGCAGTATTTTCTTTATCCAGTGTAACTGAAGTAGTTGGACTGGAAGCATATTGTGTCATTCAGAGTCAGGTGACCTACAAAGTAAAGAGCTTAATTTATGCTAGAGAAGCTTAAAACTTATCAGCATGATGAATAAAAGCTAAAATAGCAGAGGGTATTTTAGGGACCAGGGTTAAGCCTTTGAAGATAGCTTCACTGAATATAAAATATCACTAAACAAACTGTGTCACTTGCTTTTCTGTAAGTACAGAGTGACCCCAGTAGATATCTTTATCAGGTTTTCTGCCTTTTTTATGATTTCTTCTTTTCATCAGACTAAAAGGTATATGGTTACTGTGGTGGCTTTATTTTTAATATCCTTTATTTATTGTTTATGGATGGACTTGACTATGCATGTGAATTACAATTTGTGTCAGTGATAGGTATGCGTGTAAAATATAAAATTGTGCAAGCTCTGCAATTCCTGTACTGAATCTTATCTTAAAGAAACTCAACCTCCAAGATCACAAACCCTGCACACATAAAAAAGAAAATTATGGTGTAGGTTCCTGAAATATGTTTCATAGTAACAGATCAGTACAGGTGAAAAAAAATGGGTAAAGGAGTCCAGGGAATGGAAGTAAATAATTTTACTCTGTTTTTAATGTCCAATAATACTGAACTTATGCAGAGCTTTGGCCTAACAAATTATTACTTGTGATATAAACTTAGAGTTACTAAAGATGTCCAAAATTTTATTCATTTTATTGAAATAAAATTACAAAGACCTGTCAATATTTTATTGGCTCAGAGTCCAGGAATACTCATTTATGTTTGGACTTCATGATCTTAAAGATCTTTTTCAACCAAAATAATTATATTATTCCATGATTCAGCGGGCAAACTTCTAATTAGGAAAAATGCCATTTTTAGTGAGGAGAGTAGGGAAGTTTTGAGGGAGGATGAGGATTTTGCAGAGGATGAGCACTTCTTTAGGACATGCACAGAAGGCATTCTAGGAAAAGATTTGAAGAGTGAGCAACAGCATGAAAGAGATGCTCCTGTCTCACAAAGCCTCCCTGCTTGAAGGCTTGCGAAGACAAATGTCAAAGTAGAAGCAAAATGGAGAAAAACTCCTATGATGGCAGGGAAGCCAGTACTTTACTTATAGTTCAAAGCTTTCTTTGAAAATCACACAAAAATAAAACTAATAGAGTAAGAAGGTATTCTGTGTCATATAAAGTGAAAGGATTTCTTACAGTGGATACAATCCACAGACATATAATGTAAAAATTTTATATAGTAAAAGGGAATGCAAAATGTGTAAGGTCATATTCAGAAATACTGGATGGGCAATTTTGGCATATGTAAAGCGAATTAGGATTGCTTTCTCAGAATTTAATTTCTCTTTATGCAATTCTTTTTCATCCCATAATAATCTATGATCAAAACAAACTCCCCTGATCTGCATATCCTTATAATTATTTTACTTATTAGTTAGGTAAGGATTGAACTTCAAATTTTAAAATATGAAAGAAGATATATAGACCTTTCTGATTAATATGATTTTAATGTGGGCTAGATGAAGTACAGAATATCATATGAGAACCTCATTAATCTTAATAGATTTCTGATTATACAGATGGCAATCATTAGACAGACCTATCTGACCTATTTCACTGTCTGCCATTGGTTGCTAGAAAATGAGCCACATTCCATGAGGGTCCATGGTTAAAACTGCAATTGTAGTCCTGTGATATCAGATCCTCAATTAACTGACATAAAGAATGAGGACTGCATTATAGAACTTTAAGCCAAGATTTTCAAAACAGTTGACTAGTCAGCTTGAAATTTGATTCTAGACAAATCTCTCAGTGTTCCCAGGTTTGTAAGATATAAGCCACCTATTTAAGTCAGTGGCATTTTAGGGGAGACCTAAGAAATTTAGATCTGAAAATCTGACTTTTCAGTAACAACTTAGCTATCCATCAGCTTGAAAAAAAGACTAACTCAAAGCGTCTCATAAGACAGACAAACACAAATTTGTTGAATTAATTTCTATAATCTTCATCCTTTGGTGGCTAAATGCTGTTCCCCCCAAGTGCTGCCCTCCCTTAACAGCTCAAGGAACAGAGATCAGGTGAACTCCCCAGCCCTGCAAATGAGCTGTGGTGGCTTGCTGGGTGCTTTCTTCAACTTGCTGGAGTAAAACGCAACATGCAGCCACATGGCATGCAAAGCTATGGGGAGATGTCAGGAACATCCCTTGCTTCCTGTTCTTTTACTTCCCCCTCAGATGCCGTGGGGGGATCACTGTGCACTCGGAATTACAGAGTTCGATGCAATTAGGCAGTGGGGCATGAATACGCTTTCCAAACCCGAACGGCTAATTTTGTCCTTGGTCTCTCTGCAAAGATAGTGCTTGGAGAAACCTTTGCCACTGCGGAAGAGTGAGAATACAGCCATGAATAGAATATCTCTGTCACTTATGCCTGGAGTTTTGCTACCCCTTCACTAATTGTCTCTACAAAGAGTGGCCAATTTGTTTTATTTTTATGTAGTCACTGCCCTGTGCTCTGCAACTATAGATGAAAACCTCAGGGCTAGTATTTACATAAGAATAGTTTAACTAGCCAATTATTTTTGTGTTTTGATATTCTGGAAATAGAAGTTCCTTTAAGCTTTCAATTAATGTGAGTTGACTACTGTCTTTTGCCTTTGTGGTGGTTTTGGCGTCGAACCACGACAGCCTTTTAGATCAAGGTGCTTTTGTATGCCCAGTTTCAGATGTGCAGTTGCACTGCTCTGATCTTATGCAATGAGGGAAAACATGCAGCTTTTGACAATGTTTTGAGAGGAAACAGCACCAAAATAATTTCACATTTTTCTGAAATATTTCCCAACAACAACTGCCATGCACATAAGGCCATAACTGATAGCTGAGTGTGAACTGTACTCCAAAGAGCTTTTCTGATTAAACCTGTAAGATGCATAAAATAAGGGATATCTGAAGAACAGAAACAGGAAAATCTGATGATATAGGTTATTGGCATCTTAGATCTAACAACCATAGACATAACTACATGCTATACTATATTGTCAGAACACAATGGACATGAGAAAGGACATCAAAGAATCCAGCTCTTATTGTATGCTAGCATGAAAAAAATAATTTGAATATGTTTCTGAGTATTCGCTTTCCGGGTTTTTCCCTGGCCGAGCTCACAAGGCAGAGGCAGCGCAGCCACGTCTCCAAAGCGTCCTCGCCGCTCAGCAGGCAGCAGAGGAAACGCAACGGAGAATCTCAGAGCCGGGTGGGAAAATGCGCTTTTTCCCCTCTTCAGGCGGCTCGGCCAGGCAGCCTGATTTTAAGGCAAAAGCGTTCCCCAAGAACAAAGGAGGCGGGAGGGACAGTCCAAAAGCTTTTAATCCGATGCAGCCAGGACTTACACAGGCGAATACAGCAACTGGACTGGCTGAATTCTCGAGCCAGACTGACGCCGAGATGGGCGTGGAAACTTCTTTTCAAGGGGGCGGTAACAGAACGGGAACCAATGAGGAACAGGGAGAGGGGAGGACACAACTGGGATACAGTCCAATGAGGGAGTTTGGTGGGAGGAGTTGTAACACAGAACAAATACAGAACCGAACTTAACAGAACTTTCCAGACTAAGGGGAAGAACAAGATTCAGGGTGCCGCCCAGTGGGCTGCGGCTTATAATCAGGCTAAGCCATGCCCACATCTGAGAATAATCCAGTAGCTGCTTCTAAACTCATTGCTGACTCCAGAGCAGGGGCCATGAATCAGAGCTCCAGAGAGTGGTGTATATCAGCAAATTGTGTAGCTGTTTGCCATACAATACCAAAGGTTACGTATTTCCCCTTTTTAGAATGTGTTAACCTAAGCCCATCATGTTACTGGGCACAGATGCATTCATTTACCTTTTAAAGGAAATGAAGAGTTTTTTACAGACAGTGATATTCCCCAAACAATTTTTAAAAATTTAATTCCCAGTCCTAGATTTAACATTTAAACTGTTCTGCCAAATAAAACATTATAAAGAGGTTGTAAAAAGGTTTACCCTTTGATAATAAACTCAGAAGTTTTAGGAACAAAATAATAATGCATTTTTTCCTGCTGATACTTATTACACTGATTTTAACTTGATTTTTTCCTAACTAAGTATTTCATGACAGTCTGGTGGGTAAAATTTAAAAAGAAAATTGCAGGCTTGCTGATGAAGGGAAGGGAATATTTATATACCAAATCAGTAGCAAGGAAGTGATGACTCACATACTCTTAAATGATCTTACATTTTTAACCAAAAATTGCTGACAATTTCATTAAATATGAAACATTAGATTAATCGATTCAGAATCTTAAAGATCTTCTATAGCAATTATCCTTAATCTATAGCCTAATTGGACAATCATAAATTATGCTCAGGGATAGATCTATTTTCTAATATAGATGACTTTCTATTCAACTCATAAAGCATTAATACTTGTTAAAACTATATATTGGTATGTATTAATTTGTACTAATTCTTTGTACTGCAACTAAAATTATTCTATCATTTTTACTACCTACAGAAACACATGTACTGTTGATCCATTAGCATTCTAAAATTAGGCATAAAATCCATATATTACAGCAGATGGAGGAATGGTAGAGGAAGGGATAACATGCTTCACAGCTGAGATCATAGGATCATCCAGTTCCAGCCACCCTGCCATAGGCAGGGACACCTTCCACTAGATCATGTTGCTCAGAGCCTCATCCAGCCTGGCCTTGAACACTTCCAGGGATGCGGCTTCCACTTCTCTGGGTAACCTGTTCCAGTACCTCACCATCCTCACTGTAAAGAATTGTTTCTTAATATCTAATATACAACTCTCCACTTTTAGTTTAAAACCATTCCCTCTTGCCTATCATTATCTTCCCATGTGAAAAGTCTATCTTTCTCTTTTTTATAAACCCCCTTTAAATACTGGAAGGATGCAATAAGGTTTCTGCAGAGTCGACTCTTCTCCATGCTGAACAATTTAGGCTCTCTCAGCCTGTCTTCGCAAGGGAGGTGCTCTAGCCTTCGATCACCTTTGTGGCCTGCTCCAGACCCATTCTAAAATGTCTACATCTTTCTTGTGCTTCAGTCACTTCTGTTGCTCATGTCGAGGTGTCCATTCATCAGAACCAGCAAGTCCTTCTCAATGAGTTCATCTCCCATTCATGTATGGGATTGGCTGGACCCAGGTGCAGCACCTTGCCCTTAGACAAACTTCATGAGGTTCTCTTGTGATCACTTCTCAGTCTCATCCATGTCTCTCTGAATGGCATCCCTTCCTTCCATTGCATCAACTTCACTGGTCAGCTTTGTGTTATCTGCAGTCTTGCTGAGTGATATAGCCATAATGTAAGGGAAAAAGTCATGAACAAGATCTATGATACTAAAGTATACATGCAGAAGAAGAAATAGAAGGATGAAAGTGAACTTTTCATACTATCTCACAGGAAATCTTCTTTTAAGGTGTGTCCTGCCTATAAGACTACTGTATTTCATAGACCTTTTATGATCACATAGAAAATATTATTGCTAAATATACCAATAAGTAGTAGGATTAAAAATCAAAATAGTGCCCAGAAACTGTAGGGTGGTATGAAAAAAAAATTCAGTATCATTTAAACATTTAAAAAATTTTATAACATTTATAAGAAAAAGGGAATAACTAGACAACATGGCTGCCAAGAAGACTCTTAGGGTTATTACTTCAAATCCTAAGCTGAACTTGAGGAATATTGTCACATTCCAAAAAAAGACAGTCACAACATCAGTATGAATAAACAAGAATATATCTTCCATATTAGGTGAATTCACTTTTCTGCCCTTGCTAGTGCTAGCAATGTCTCAACTGGATCTTCTTGTGGAAGAACTGAGCATAAACGTTATGGAAGATGCAAACCAGCCTAAGAGACTCAAGAATAATAAAAGATCCAGAATCTAGAAGATTAATCTAGTTTGTGGAAGAGAAGACTGGGGAAGATGTTAAGCATTCAAATACACAAAATGTACTATAAAAAAGTTAAGTTTGTAATAAGGAAGATGAAGAATAATGGGTTTAATTTTTATCAGATTTCACCTTAGTAAGAAATTAGGAAAAAAACCTTTATAAAAAAACCTCTATGGATTTTGTGTGATACTCATAATAGTGAAACATTGAAATGGTTTAAAGACATTGTGATGTGTCCATCACTGACTACTTCGCAAAATCCTAGAGAATATCTCTCAGGAATGAGATTTGTTAGATTAAGGCATGGATTAGGAAGGGAAAAAATGACCTTTCAATCTCCTTTCTTATAATTTTATGATTTCTCTGTGATTTTTCACCTCAAAATAATACTCCATTAAAGATACACTCAAATAGTCATCACAAAAATTGTTTTTCAAATAATCAGGGTAGGCTTCAGGAATGGAATTAAGTAGGAAAAAATGTAATAAAAAGTGTTAAGAAACTTATGATTCTAAGATAGTAGAAAACTCCATAAGAAATCAAAACACTTGGACCACATTTTTATTTTAATATTTCAGGGGATTCTGGGTTGATCCAAGGAGTTACTTAAGTGATTCTTTCTAGAGGTTCATTTTGTACATAATAGAGTACATGATGAAAAAGTATTAAAGTATTATCACTAGGCATTAGTCACAATTCAGTATTCAGAAGCCTCGTGTTAAATTTGAAAATCATCTCAAGTCCATTTTAGAGTGTTTGAAACTATTTCCCTATGCATCATTAACCGTTAATTGAATATTGGGTTGCTCACTTAATAGGAGTACTATTTATAACTCATTTAGTAGTTAGAAGAGCTAGAGGTGAAATTTTCATCCTATGGTCATCAATAGTAATTGGACATTGGTTTCATCATTGTTGGAAGGTCATTTAGAAGCTTCCACAGCAGCATTAATAGCACTGTATATATATGTTAAATGTTCAGTTTTTTAAATGATGGACATTTTTACAGTGACTTAATTACCTAATGCTTTCAAAAACTCTGGGCATATCTTATGTTGGATATACTGACTTAAGTTTACTTACCTATGTTTTCATTTTTTCCAAATAATTTCTTTCTTACACACCTACATTGGTAAAGGTCTGTTGTAATAGATATTAAAATTATCTTCCTTCTGATTAACAGAGGTTTAAAATCATTAATGATTGCATCACTGCATTCTTACTTGGAAGAAATAGTTTTATATTCAAAGCAACCATTTCTACTTGTTCTGTTGAATCTATAACAGCAATTTTCAAAAACATTTTTTCCCCCTCAGCTTCTTAAGGAAACACATTCTTTAGGAAGAATAATCATAAAATCGTAGAACCATTTAGATTAGAAAAGACCTTTAGGATTATCAAATACAGCAAGCATAAAAAAGCCCTAAACCGGCCTATTTAATCTGTGCATCTCTACTGTATTTTCTGTCTTGTCATTCTATGAAGTTTATTAATGTTAGAAATACTCAAACTTTCTCCAGTAACTTGTAAGAAATAAAATGTTAAAACAGTCCACAGACACCAAACAAATTATTTTGTTTGCTAATATTATAAACGTGTGCCTAAGTATATGTGTATATATATATATATATATATATATATATGTAAGTGCAGTTTAAATCAGTTTATACAAATACCTGACATGAGGTGAGAAGTATACAATAGGAAGCCAAACTCTTCACAGATATGTTCAGTAAAAGGTCAA
>WEIT01003930.1:12468-31950 GCA_013389985.1 Dryoscopus gambensis
GGCCATTTCCTCTTATCCTGTCAGTAGTCGCCTGGGAGAAGAGATCAATTCCCACCTTGCTGCAACCTCCTTTCATTTGTACAGAGCAATAAGGTGCCCCTTGGGTCTCCTTTTCTCCAGGCCTAAAATAGGATTTCCCATAGGAAATCCATTTCATAGAATCATCAAGGTTGGAAAAGACCCTTAAGATCACTTGCTACTGTAACCACATAACCACTAAACCATATCCCCCAGTGCCAGATCCAGATTTTTCTTGAACAAGTTTCCTTTATGGGAAATCCTTTTTTTTTTTTTTTTTACAGTGAAGGTGCTGAAACAGTGGAACAGATTGTGTTGTCCAGAGCGGTCCTGGCATTTGCATCCCTGAAGAAATTTAAAACTTGACTGGACTCAGCCCTGAGCAACTTGCTCCAGCTGACTTTGCTTCAGCAGGTGGTTGGACATCTGTCTAGGTTCCTTGAACATTGTTTATTCTGTGATTCTGTGAAATCTGTGCAAATAATTCTGAAGTTTTATTAACTTTCAAAAATATTTGGATTGAGAGAATCTGTACTCAACCTAAAAATTAATATTTTATTCTCTCTTGTTCTCTGGGTATGCTAGGTTTATTCTATTACTCTTTGAAAGTGCTTTTATTAACATAAGACCACAAACTGTTTTCTAAATTTAAGGGTCTTGAAAACTTTCAATAGTAAAATATTAACTTGATGAATAATTCAGAGTGGAAAGAAGTGGTAGAAGACATAAAGTCACATTTTGAAATGTAGCTTTGTGGTTGAATAACATGACCTTTCACATTCGAAACCATGATTTATGTTTAATCTGTAGTCCTCTAGGAAATTAATTTGGCCTGTAGTCTATACCAGGGACCTGTTTCATAATCTTAAAAGATATTAACTGTAGAACATCCTATGCTATTGAGACAGAATTTTTGTACAAAATTCAGTATGCTGAATTTTTCTTTGCAGACTAGAAATAGCAATTATAGTATTATTGGCAAAACATTTGGAGGGCAATAGAAATGAGAGACATTGGACATAACTGATAGCGGGCTAAGTTTATGTAATTAAATTAGTCCTTGACAAGTCACTAAGTAGGTCACAAGGCAGTAGAGGATGAAGGATAACCTATGTAGCTAATTCAGGGCCTCTGACCTACTAACACAGGACCTCCTGCTCCATGTTGCTCTCCCTGGACCCTGACAGATAATAAAAGGCAAATCGGTGCCTTTCTCTATTCACATGAGAAATAATTTTATGCAGCTATAGTTCTTGAGACCTATGGAAAAGCTCTAGCCTCTACTGGATCAGAAGGAGAATGCAGGAAGTTAGTTCAGGCCTTCTACCTCTATTCTATAGCTAGCATTGGCTACACTGGTTATTAGCTATTCAGTATTCAGTAATTAATTTGCTAGGATGGTGATGGAATTCAGAGGTGGAAGCACTGAGACACAAAGTTACTGAGGTTAACTAGAGAATAAAGCATAATGAGGAATGACTTAAAAATAAATTATGAAGAAACTGGAAATTTCATTAATTACCTTTAAAAAAAACCCAAACCAGTTACAAGATAGGAGATGAGGTCAATTTCTAGAATAGTCAAACTTCTGAGATAACTGTCTGTATTAACTGTACGGTTAATTTAAATTAACTAATTCACCTTAAATGATAAGCTTTCAAACATATAAATTCAAGGGAGGTAAATCTTTCAACTAATGTTAAAGATGTTCATGAAGAATCTGGATGGCCATAACATCTTTAACTCTATTTTTTAGGCAATATATAAGTTGGGGGGGAGCGTTTGTCTGTTTTTCCTTGTTTAAGATGAAGGGGGAAAAAATAGCACCGTCAGAGTCCCAGATGTCCTCTCTGTTGTCAGGGCCCAGAAGGTCTAAAATCAAATATGTTTTGCAGAGTTGCAGAATCATTTAGGTTGGAAAAGACCTCTGGGACTATCAAGTCCAATCTTTGACTGCTCATCACCTTGTCAACTAGAAAATGGCACTAAGTGCCACATCCAGTAATTTCTTGAACACTTCCAGGGATGCTGATTCCACAACCTCCCTGGGCAGTCCATTCCAATGTTTAACAACCCTTTCCAAGAAATTCCTCCTGATGTCCAGCCTGAACCTTCTCTGGCACAGCTTAAAGCTATGTCCTCTCAGTAGCTGCTTGGTAGAAGAGGCCGATCCCTACCTGGCTACACCCTCCTTTCAGGCAGTTGCAGACAGTGATAACGTTACTCCTGAGCCTCCTTTTCTCCAGGCTGAACAATGCCAGGTTCCTCAGCTGCTCCTCACAGGACTTGTGCTCCAGACCCTTCACCAGCTCTGTTGTCCATCTCTGGACATTCTCCAACGCCTCAATGTCTTTCTTGGTGAGGGGTCCGGAACTGGACACAGGATTTGAGGTGTGGCCTCACCAGTGCTGAGTACAGAGGGACAACCCCTGTCCTGGTCCTGCTGGCCACACTATTGCTGATATAGGCCAGGATGCCATTGGCCCTCATGGCCACCTGGGCACACAGTGTCTCATGTTCAGCTGCTTTTGCCCAGCACCCCCAGGTCCTTTCCTGCTGGGCCCGTTTCCAAGCCACTCTTTCCCCTCGCTTGTAACACCGCAGGGAGTTGTTGTGACACAAGTGCTGGACTTGGCATTTGGTGGTGTTAAATCTCATACAATGGGCCTTGGCCCATCAATCCAGCCTGTTCAGATGCCTCTGTAGAGCCTTCCTGATTTCCAGCATATCAACATTCCTGCCCACCTTAGTGTCATATGCAAACTGACTGAGAGTGCACTCAATCCCTTTATACAGATTATCAATAAAGTTATTAAACAAACTTGTTCTCAATACTGAGCCCTAGAGAACACCGCTTTGACTGGCCTCCCCTGGATTTAACTCCATTCACCACCACCCTCTGGGCCTGGCCATCAAGCCATTTTTTAACTGATTTAGTCAAGATTAAAGAACAAAACATAACTCTTGAGAATAAACTCTTTGCAACATACACACCAATTCTAATTTATCTCAACTAAAAACAACTTTGCCTCTACTAAAACAAATTAAATTTTGCAAAATATAGGAATAAATAACATATTTTATTATTTTAACAAGTACATTCTTATTTTGTAATATCCTTTAAAAATTTTAGCCTCAATGAAATGAGTGAGTGATAACATAGTACACTGACTAATAAACCTGCTTGGAGTGAGTGATTTCCTGCGTTGATATGCCAACTATTAGCTAAACATTTTGATTCAGAATAAAAGCCCAAATATATCGCTTTCAGCTTAGAATTTTAAAAATCCTACTTTTCTCAGAATTAATATCTGGGCTCATTTTGGATGAGATCCTCTCCAGAGGAGATCTTCCCCAGATCCTCTTTCCTATATGTCCAAAAAGCATTGTACCTACTCTTTTCTCTACTAATGAGTAGTTAGAATCCAAAAGGAAAATATAAAAAAGTAAATACTTCTATGAATCATCAAATCTAGAAAGACCATACTGAGCCCTTTGACAGAGTCCTGGAGTAGATGCCTAAATTGAATGAATCATTGTTTCTTTCTTAAGCCCAATTATAATATTGTAGGAGAAAGCAGGACTGTAAGGACATGAGGAGGGAAATAAAAAGGAAAAAAGAGAAAAAAGATTATTGTTGGGTTTCTCCCTGCTCCGTTCCCCTGAGGGGAGGGGGCCCTAGGGTGCAGAGCATGCACAGGGTCTCCCTGCCCCTGTTTATAGTATCATTCACAAACATTATTTTAGTTACTTCTGAGTACAGCTACCCTGACACTGCACTGAAAAAGTGATCTCTAACACAAAACGGACTTAAACACACAAATTAAAAACCACACAACTTACCTCACTCCTACACTAGCATTCCCTGTCCATATACATCTGTAGATTCATACAGGCACTCTAAAAGTTGTGAATACTGTGGATAGTTTTGAGGAGAAGAAAAAAAGTCCAAACATAGCACTCTCAGAGAGACCATATAAATTTCAGAATTGATGGAGAACTTTCACAAAGTAGTCATAAATCTCCACAGTAGTTATTGATCCCCTGAAAGAATCTGTTTCAAATGAAATTCTGATTCCCAGGAAGTCTTTAGACACAATGCAGACTGCTGAATTGTGTCTCCTAGACTAAATTATTATGCTTAAATAAATGCGGAATAGGCTCATACAAAATCTCCCATTTGAGTTTCACCAGTTGTTTGACTTGATCCTGTGAAAACAATGCAATCAATTTGCATGTACAGTTGTGATTCATTGTACTTGATGTTCCTTCTCTTTTTAAAACCCCAAAGCCTCAGTGTTCTTGTATACAGCAGTCCAAGTCATGATTTGATTTCACTTAGATATTCCTATCGGCAGTACTGTTTTATAAGGTAGTTGTAGATCGACATAAAATTTACTAAGGAGTTTAATTAGGTAGAAATTTTAGATTAAGGAAAATATTTTTTCCTACAGATAAATGCCTGTTCTCCTAAAGAGCACCCTTGCAAGAAGGAAAACCACTCACTATTGCTTGCAAGCATATTCCAAGTTGACTGTTTTCTGTGTTAACTGTCCCAGACAGAGTGAAACACAATCTGAATGGAACACAAAAAACCATTTTTTTGGTGTGATAATGGTAATACCACCATAATTCTGTTATTATAAAGGTGTCATTGCACTACTGTAGAAGCAGGGCTCTGGTTTTTTGATAGGCACTATAAAAACTTACATTACTCTGTTCCAAATTGAAACGTTTAGGGAACTTGTTACAGCTAGATCACACCATTTTTTCAGTAAAAAACTAAGCCTTGTATATCCCTGTATACAATTACTGAGGGCAATAAAATGTACTATTGTAAGATCAACGAGGTTTGAGATGACTATATTCTCATAAGCTAAAGAAGACAATCAATGTGATAATTAGAGCATGTTAATTACTCTCCACTACAAAAAAATGCAAATTATATACAGCAGGAAATTAACAGGAGTTACTGCTCAATATTGCATGACTTTTCCATTAAGTATAATAAGAAAAGTTGTTAAATTATAGAAAACAAGAATAATGAAACTGTAATATTAAAGAAGCTTAAGTTTCCAGTCTGGCTGTGGAGGGAATCATTAGGAAGTTTTCTGAGGATGTGATACTGTCCATACAGGTAAACCACACTTGTACACTGGGGAAATTTTTATGCATTGTTTTATTTTCACTCGGTAGGACAAGACTGAGTATTCTGGCTCAGCTGGAAGCAGTACACTAACCTGTTCTGAATAATAGCCCCGCTGTAAAACAGTTAAAAAAATTTCATCTGCCTTTTTTTTAAAATAAAATTTTTTTATTTAAAAAATTTATTTTAATTAAAAAAAACCCCAAAGATTGAAGTTGTTTATGATGAGGCTTTTTTTGAGAGCAAATAAGAAAACAAACCAAAAAGAGCTAATAAAATTCTGATCCTTGGAATTGTTTAAAACCAAAGATGGAAGTCTCTTTTAGACTGAGAACTTAAACAAGCACAAGAAAAAAAAGTCATGGTAGAAGTGTATAATTGATTTTTAAAGCATGTTCTGAGGACTATAGACAATTTTATTGAAACAGGGACACAGCTTTTACTGTCAACTACATTGATATCTGAGCAACAGAGAAAGAAATAATGACTTTTTAATCACTTACGTATTATTTTTTTTAAAACATGAGGGACAGTACTACATGCCTATTAAAACCATGTTTTATGAAGCATTAAATCAATTCAGAATTTCCCAAAGAATTCAACAAGCCTTTGATTATGATCATTTACATATTAATTTAGATTTATGAGACTAATCCAAAACATATCCATCACTGACACAATGTAAGACAAATGGACATTTTACAAAAAGCTTAAAATATGGATACAAAACCACAGATTTCGATAAATATTTTAAAAAATATTTCTTCTGTTTGGCAAAATCACACAAACACAGTTTGAGTTTTCATTGCATTACACTATGTTTTTTTAAATAATTGTATTTCCTAGTGCCTCAATATTCCTAGGTTGCTAGTGGCATTCCAGTGAATTGTAAGAATTAAGACTTCTACAGTGCTGTCAGTGTGAGTTGTTTTTAGAGTTTTATGTATGCAATAAGTGTCTTAAAGTCCCATAATCATAGAAGCAATGGAACTGAAATTTTTAAAAAGCATTTTCTTGTTTTTAGAGTACAACAGAGCCTGTGCCTGCTTTGTTGTTGTTTTCTTTTTTCATGTTATGAATAATTGTTTGAGTCGGATAAGGGAGATAAAAAAGGGGTAGTGGTGTGTGTGTTTTGCTTTCATATGTATTTGTTTGGTTGGATTGTTTTTCCCCCTTCCCCCTGAGTGTTCCAACTTCTCCAGAAAAATGTCCACTTTCAGGTGGACTTCTACTTAAAGGCAGAATGAATCTTCATGGTAGGTGAGCTGACTTGACCAAAGAGAAGTTAAAAACAAGAGTAAAGGAATTTGACACAAAATCGAGATACCAAAATTAATTAGGACACATATCATAGAAGATATTATTTAATTATTTGTTGATCTAAGGTATTAAGCAAGAATAAGTAAACAAAGCCCTTTTATAAACATCAGTTCAGCCTAACTAAAATTTTTAACTAAAATTAATATGACTGGAATGAAGAAGCATTGATATAATTGTATCTATATTGACATAAAAAAACATGTTTATGATAGACTGATGTAATATATCAAAAAGGGAAATTGATTACAAGTAGTAAAAACAGACAAACAAAAAAAGATCTCTACCACTCAAGGGAAACCAACATAACTGAAATACTTCCACAGTATAGTTAAAGACCACAAGTAGTGACTGGACACTGGCCAGCAGTTAAGCTCCACACAACGTCTGGCTTACTCCCTCACCCCACCAGGATAGGGGAGAGAATAGAAAAAGCAAAGGAGAGAAAACTCACGTGTCATAAGGATAGCTTCATAAGTTAAGAGAAAGAAAAGCAAAAAAAAAAGGCCCAAGTGATGCAAGGGTAATCGCTCAATACCCTCCACAAAAGATTGACACCCAGCCAGTCTCTAAGAAATGGCTGAAGTCCCCCAAAAAATTCTCATGAGTTTTTATGGTCGAACATGATATATGTAATGGAGTATCTCTTTGGTCGACTCAGATCACCTCTCTTGTCTGTGTCCCCTGCCAGCTTCCTATTGACTCCAGCCTACTTGTGGGGGAGGCCGTGTGAGAAACAGAGAAAACCTTGACACTTTGCAAATACCGCTCAAAAACAGCCAAAACACAGGTGTGTTATCAACACTCTTAGTCACAAATCCAAACCCAGCAGTATATGGCCTGTTAGGAAAAAAATAACTCCATCCCAGACAGAGCCAGTGAAACAATAAAAGCAAAATTTAGGAAATACCAAAAAAAATCCCAATTTTAAAATGGTCACTGGTCTTTTACCAGAGAGAAATGGTAGAGCTTTAAATGTCAATGACAACAAAATTACATAAGTTCTATTAAAGGAAAATTTGGGGTCACTTTGGTCAATTATTAGTATGTCTGGAAACCCCATCGAATATCCAGAGGAGAAAAGACTACTGATAAGGAAATAGGAAAAAATAAACAATGACCTCGATATCAGGACAAGTTGTGCACTCAGAAAGTTTTCAGACAACACCATGAAGTGTGTTCGTGGCGGTCATTGTTGGTGCATTGAAGGGTAGGACAGCTACCAGACTTGCTGAAATTGACTGACAGAAACTTCAGGAAGTGTAACAAAAGCAAATGCAAAAAAATGCACCTGAGAAGGATTAAACTCATGTACGGGTGACCATCTGGAAGGTAGCTTTGTAGAACAGAACCTAGAGGTCCTCATGACCTCATGATCACCAGGGTGACCATAAGACTCCAGTGTGTACTGGTGTACTGTGCCCTGAACTAGGAAGAGTTCTGCAAACAGATCAAAGGAAGTGAACCTTGTCCTCAATTCTACACCCGTGAGACCACAACTGCAGTGTTATGTTTTCACAGAACCTGGGCTGTCCCTTACAAAAAGACATGGACATCCTGGAGTTTGTCCAGCACAGGACACCACGACTGTCTTAGGGCTGGTGCACATGACAGATGAGGGGAAGCTGAAAGAACAGGACAGAGAGTGGAGCAAGTGTCAAACCCTGGAGGTAATTCAAGTCTTGACTGGACACAGCCCTGCACAACTGGACCAAAATAGTCCTGCTTTGCATAACCTGAATAATTTTTCTTTTAACCAGAATAATCCTCTGATCATTTGATTCTGTATTATCTTTCTACATAATTTTTAATTTTGCAAATAATTTGCAAATAATTTGAAGAATATAGTAAAATCAGATCTGTATATTTTTCCTACAAATGCTGAAGATTATCCTCATGTAACTAGGTATAGCTTAGGGAAAAAAATAACTATATCGCAGGAATATTAACTATTTTGTAGTTCTCAGGAAGGCATTTTTGTGGAGTAATCTGAAAGCAAACATGCAAAGATGTATAAGAACATTTCTATAATCTTGGAAGAGTGATAATTTGGAAACTGGATGTTTGATACACAATTACCAGAATTACCTGAGGCACAAACAGTTTGTGCTTTTAGATGGCATATCTGCTCCATACAAATACAGAAGAAAACAGAAAACAAACAAAAAATAGGCTAGACTTGCAAGATAGAACATAAAGGACTCTGAGCAGTGTGTAGGGTGGATTTATTATTTGAAATATAAAGAAAAATCCTATAGCAGTCTGAAATATTACTACAACGTAGACAAAAAAACTAAAGGCATCTCTTGTATAGACTGAGGGGAGTAAAGTTGTATCAATGCTTGATGCAAATGGTTACATGGAAAAGATCCTTAATTGATAGACTATACTTTAAACATCTTCATGTCTAGGATCCACAGAATTCTTGTTCTACTTTGATAATAAACAAAACTATTGCTCTGAAACAGTTCATGCCTTTGAAATCATTAACTAACAAGTGATTTTTTTCCTCTTTCTTTTCTCATTTGGGTGTTATTCAACATCTAAAAACATCGTTGCAGCAATATTTTAATTTTGTTCAACTTTCCATGACTGAAATTATTCAACCACAGAATTATTGGCACAATTCAGAACATTTGTAGATGAATACAAGCTGTTGCTGACTACACGATAGAATTCATGGTTTATGTTTTGTAACATCATTATGTTTCAGGTAGGCAATTCTTCCTTAGAAAACGTTATTGCCACAAACTAAAAAAAATATTTTCCATTATATATACATTTCAAGTACTAGAACCATGAGTTCTTTGGCATTATATCCATTATATCCATATAATTTACTTGATCATATTGAAACCATATAGCTTGAACTTTAGAGCTAGGTTATTGTGAGAGACTGGAGGAAAATCCTGGTTTGAAACATTTCAGGCTCATGTGTGGGGAAAAGGTCAAGTCAGGTCCTGCCCTGGCAGGGCGATGCCCTGCTCCACACCCCCCACACCCCCAGGTTCTGTATGCCAGCCCCGCAGTGGGGCCAAACCCTGACATATGGGAGGCAATGCTCCACACTATGATCCTGGAGCCTCTAACCCAGCTCCTAAGTGGCCAAATGACCAAAATTCCCAGCTGGGGAACTGGCCCAGAAAGCCCAAGGGTACTTTAAGCCAAAGTATGAGGCACGCACAGGTCTTGACCCTACTTCCTCTTGGGTTTTAAATCGGCTGGAACACTACTGGAGCCATGAGTGGTAGCTATATTTGTTGTTTTCTATATCACTTCTCTCCTTCTTCTCAAAGTTTGAGTAACTTAAAATTGGATGAGTTGAAGTTTGTTAAGTTAATGCTTTGTGAAATGCTTTATTTTGATTGAATGTTGCTTTAAACTTTTGCTAAAGTTCCCTGATTTTCTGAAGTTTGCCAGTAAACTTTTTGTTGTTTTGAGCTCTTGAGGAATATCTTGTTGTGTACATAAAAGAATCTCAAGCGTTTTTAAGACCCTTGTTGAGCAAGCTGTGGGGCCTTACAGTTATCCATCCACATTAGTCACAGTTTTTTGGTAGTTCTTTTACAGGATACAGATGCAGCACATAGATTTTGGCAAATCCAAAATGCCCCATACAAAGAAATTTTCTTTAAGTTAGTGCATCTACTTTGAGTACACTTGAAAGATAAAAATATGGATGACATTTAGATGCCTTAAGCATACATTTATTTTGCAATTTAAAATTCTGTTTAGGAAGATAAAAATAAATTCCATTGAGATCTCATATCACAAAACATCCTCCTAACTGAATGACTGCTGTGGATTTCCCAATTAAAGACTAGGAATATTGTAGAATGAAAAGAAAATTGTTGAAAAGAAAAACACACATGGAAACATTTTGTTACTTTGTAGGGGAGAAAAAAGCATGTTAACAAGAGAAATGGCAGAGAAATACAGACATTTTGAAATTACATATCAACAAATAAGACTGAAATAGCACTCTTTTGTTATAAATACACGGTTTCTTTATACCTATCAAACACATGCAGCTGGAGAAGAAAAGAAGCAAAAAAGAGAGAGGATAAGAATGTGGTTTAGTCTAAGAATGAATACAAATAAAACATTTAAAGAATATTCTTTTTTTTTCAGTCAGTGAGAAATGATCTTTCCATGGATTGTTTTGCTTCAATTGTACTGAATATTAATGTTTGAGCTTCAGCAGAATTCTCTAAAAATTCAGATCAAACTTAAAATTCCATTTGATATTTACTTGAAAAGTTTATTTAATTCATATTCTCTATTGTCATCAGTTTTCTTTTCAACAGACACATACCTAAGTATAGTCAAGATTTCCAAACTATCATAAAAGAGTACAGTGACAGAAATTCTGGTGACAATGAAGAAATGAGGAATTGACGTGTGTGTCCATATAGCAATCACTATCAAGGATTTTAAGGGACATGCAATAATTCAATATCACACTAGCTGTTTAAAAAGCAAATATAATGATATTACAGTTGTCAGTAACTAGGTACTCTTTATTCTTCAACTATAATATACTATCATTAATGACAGTTTCTGTACCTAGCAATATATAAAAAGACACTGATTTTCAGATTTAACTAATAACATTTCCTGATCAAACCATGGTTCCAGTGATTTATTTTCAGCTGCCTATCTATCATCTAGTGGTTTGTTGTCTCTCTGTCTAAAACTAGGACCCGTATATGAATCATCTTTTATTTATTATTGTACATATGCTCCTATTAATACGGAAGGAAAAAGGATTAGTCTCCATTTAAATGGGGTTTATGTCACTTTTCTTTATATTTAATTAATTTTATTTAATTTCCTAAAGTCAATAAAGAAATACCATAAATATGACATGTTATAAGACTACAATGACTTATAGCCATCAGTCCTGACTCTGTCTGCACTTACAGAACTCTGAGAACTTTCCTGGTCAGGGTAAACATTCTGACCATAGAAGCACAGAATAATTCAAGGGAAAAGGGAATTCAGGAGGTTTCTAGCCCAGCCTTCTGCTCCAAACAGGGTCACTATGGGGTCAAACCAGGCAGCTCAGGGCTTTACCCAATTGAATGTAAAATATCCAGAGATGGATGCTGCGCAATATCTCTGGACAGCTTCCTCCACTGTTGGACCATGTCATGGCAAAAAAAATGTTTTCTTCATACCCAGTCTGAATAGTTCCTGTTTAATTTTAAAACTCTGCTCTTGTCTTTCTGCTGTGTAATGCTATAAACAGCCCATCTACCTTGTCCCATATACATCAGGTGCTTCTTTAGCATTCCCCAAAGTCTTTTCTTTGCCAGACTGAACACGCAACTTCCTCCGTACTCCCTCACAGGTCAAGTGCTCCCATGCACAAGCACCCTGGTGGCCTCTAGTCACTCAAGTGTATCGATATCTTGCTTGTATTGGGGAAAACAGAATATTTACAATTTTATTGGAAACAGTAGCCTAGATGTGGTCTATTGAGTACCTAATGATAAAACTAAGAAAACCCACATCTCGATGTCTTGTGTGAACTGTGTAGCATTTGTTTTACAGGTAAATATTCCTCAGTGACTCTAAGTACAATCTCTGAAAAGTAAACCAAAAGACTACTTCTAAAAAAATAGGGAATCATCAGGAGTTTTTGAGATTCTTAAATTTCACTTTTAATTATGTCAGTAAATTCTTTCTAAAGTCCTAATGTAAACAAGCCAAAAGTAGGGAAAGAGAGACATGGTTTGACCATACCTAGTAACTTGTCTTCATTTCACTTCATATGCAGAAATCTTCACTTCTGGTGCAGAAACCAACCTGTTGCAGTGAGATTCTCTGCAACCTTCTGGAGACAGGTGGACCCGTGGAAAGAATCAGGGAATACTCTTTTCACAGGTGTTCCAGGAGATCTTTCTTTTCCAGACGCATGGCTGGAAGCCAGCACACAGACTGAAGAAATCATGTGAGCCTCAGCAATTCCCAGGGCAAGGGAACATAAAATGACCAACAGGGACACAGAACTTGGGTACATGTGACCAGGGGCAGGGAGACCCCATGCCCAAGGCCATGCGTCCACCCCAGGGCCCCCTCTCCCCCCAGCGGAAACGGGGAGGGTGGAACCTCAATATCTCACCCTTTTGTTTTAAATAGGAAGGTCTTTTCTTAAGGGTTTTAAAGCTTAACATTTAAAACACAAAATAATAAGAACAAATTCAAAAGAATACAAGTCACTCCCCCTGAGTCCCAATGTCCAAAAAGCGTATTTCTGGAGCATCTCAGAGTTGGCGGGAGAGAGATGGAGGCTCTCTGAGTACACTTTGTGCGGAAACTGAGGCAGGAGAGGGTTTCTTCCATTTTGAACCTGTTAGAACACTGAACGAAGATAGTTAATTCAATCCTTTCCTTCCCTTCCCCCCCCTCTTATCCACCCCCTAGGTATGGGAGAGAAATTTTGAGGGAATGGGTTTGATGGGTATGAAAAAACATGGTTTCGAGAGGCCAACCATGGAGGGAGAAATGGGGTAAAATTAAACTGGGGATAATAGGGTACAGGGTAACAGGGAAAGATAGAATGGGGGAAAGGAGACCGTAGGGGTTGTTTAAAATGGGTTTTTGTTTGGAAAAGGCATGGTTTGCAGCATATACGCTTCCTTTTACAGGAATTCCACCTGGTCCTGTCACGTTAGCTGCCTGTGGACCCTTCTTCCCTAGAATTATGTTAAAAACCACAGTTTCTCCATCTGCTAAGCTAGTGAATAATTTTTTGGGGTTATTTTTTTATGATTGCTGTTCAATGGATAAACACATCCTCTCCTTGCTTTTCTGTCAACTAGGTAATGATTCACAGCTATGTTCTCATAGAAAACAAACAATGCAATCAACTGTAAATAAACTGTTTTTTCTCTCCTCCTTCATACTTAATTCCAAACTTTTACTTGATAACTGAAAGCCAAAATTTATGTCCTTTCCCAACAGCTGATTAGGAAGCAGAATATGCTTTACTCTTTCTTTCACTGAGTGCAGTCTAATAGCTCTTTACTTTCCAGTCTAATAGCTCTTTACTTTCCACTGATTATGCCACTTTAATTAAAGTGGTTTGTGCAAAATAAATCAGTAATACAAAACAGCTTTATTTTCCCCTGAATGAATAAACCAAATTTAGTCACAAAACTGGAATAATAGAATTAAGTCACTTGCTTGGAATGTTTTTGATGATAGTGACATGAGTTACAAAGGCGTCTCTCTCATTTTTGATGTCTGTTCATGCAATATAAATTATTCCAATACATCTTGTTACTGCTTCAAATAGGATTTTATTGTAGAGTTTATTGTTTATTTGGTTTGCATATAGAAGTTTAGAAAATATGTTTGATTGATCTAAGACCTAGTGAAAGCATGTGGTAATTTATATGAATGATTGAAATAAAAAGATTTAGAACCAGAGTTTTCAAATCAATACACTGCAAAGCTTGAAAAATGGGCTGAGAAGTTTATATACTTGGGAATGTCATAAGAAAAAAAATATAGAGGAAGGAATGGAATAGTAGCATGACATAAAAGCTGAGCTCTTTAAAGTTTTGGGAATGGTTTCAAGCTGAACTGAAAAATATATTTTCTGTCATTGTCAAAATTTTGACAGGTAGGAAATTCCCATTTAGATAGAACTTCCCTCTTTACTCAGGAGGACTAAAAAATGTATGTGGAAAGATCAGCAAGGTAGACTTTTAATTTCTAGTTTTTAAATATTAGACAATTAGACATAGACAAGCCTGTATGTCCAAATGAGATGTATCCAAGGCTATCAGATGAGCTGGCTGATGTTGCTGAGGGGCCAACCTTATAATTTTCAAAAGTGAATGGAAATTGGGAAAGGTTTCTGATGACTGGAAAAAGGCAAACATCACATCCATCTTCCTGGAGAACAATCCAAGTAAAGATCTCACCTCACCTGTTATGGGGCAAATCCTATCAGAAGCTATTTCTCAAGACACAATAGATAATTTAGGTAACTGGAAGCAGCTACCATGAGTGTACCAAGGGTAACTCATACCTGGGCAACCTAACTGCTTTCTGCAACAAAGTGATTATTGCTGATGCCTCACACTTTGACATTAGGAAGGTCTTTGACACAGTCCCTCATCATCTCCTTAGTACTGAAATTTCGAGATCTGGTGTGGACAGGTAGACAGTAATGTGCATAGAAAATTGACTGAACTGCTGGACTCAAAGACCAGTGGCTAGTGCTGGAAAGAGCAGATGCTGAAAAGAGCAGATGCTGAAAAGAGCAGATGCTGGACTGGTGTGTGCTGATATTGTGGTGCCTTTCAGGAATCAGTACTGGAACAAATGCATCTTAATGTCTTTATAACAACCTAGATGGTGGGACAGAGTGTGTGCTTTCAGCAAATTTGCAAACAACTCCAGAGTGTGAAGAGCACGTTGAGGGCAGGACTGTCACTGGGAGGGATTTGGACAGGCTGGAGAAATGGGCTAGCAGGAACCTCAGGAAGTTCAATAAAAGCAAATGCAAAAGTCTGCACTTGGAGAGCAGTAAACCCAAGAACTAGTACATACCGGGGGTTGACCAGCTGGCAAGCGTTTTTGCAGAAACAGATGATGAGCCAGCAGTGCATCCTTGCAGGAGAGGCCAATTGCCTTCTGGGCTACAGAAGCAGGACTGTGGCCAGCAGACTGAAGGAAATGATCCTTGTCCTCAATTCAACACTGGCCAGACCACAACTGCAATGTTTTGTTTTTTCACAGGACTTGGGCTATCCCTTACAAAAAGACATGGACACCCTGGAGGTTGTCCAGCACAGGCCACCATGTCTATCATGGGGCTGGAGCACATGATAGACAAGGGAAAGCTGAGAGAATTGGGTTGACTCAGCCCAGAGAAAAGAATGGACAAAATATGGGAGACCACATTGCTGTCTGCAGATACCTGATCTGAGGATACAGAGGATGTGGAGCAACCTCATGGAAGTGCCCAGTGATTGGATGAGAGCAAAGGACAGTAGTTGGAAAATGGGAAATTCTGATTAAATATTAGGATTTTTTTAACTGTGCAGATGGCCAAACCTTGGAGCAAGTTACCCAGGGAGGAGTGCAGTGAGTGACAAAGCCTGGAGGTATTCAAGACTTGCAGACATAATCCTGCACCACCTGACTGAATTAGTCCTGCTTTGAGCAGGATGTTGGACTAAACTACAAGAGGTGCCTCCTGGGCTGAATATTTTTTGATTCTGTGATCCCATGATAATTCTTTACTGCTTTTTGAAAATGGCAGTTGTTCAATTATTTTGACTGAAATATTCTCAATGACAAGGAAATCTAAGTCCATTTCCCCAACTAGCCTACCTGGACTTGATTTATTTTAACAGCTCTAGAGAGTGACAGCAGATTATCTTTAGACACTAAATACGTCTGATTTTAGACAAAACTTCAGTTCCACAAAGTATGGATTAGAACACACATACTTAATAATGGTTTCTGAATTTCCATTTAAGGTTAACAAAATGTAGTGAGTAAGCAGCACTGAAACAAAATCCAGAACTTTACCATTTTAGGAAAAATGATATCTTACTAGGCTGAAAAATCAGACTTTTGTTGTATTGGTTTTTTTCTTGCCTTACACTTCTTTTCTTCATTTTCTAATGCAAATCTGGAGGAAGCTTGGAAAGAAAAAAAAAAAGAAATCAGAATCTTTTACAGTCTGGGAACTAAGGAATTATGTAGATAAATGGGAAGTATGAGTATCAAATCTCATAGATATAGGACCCTGATCTCCTGTGGTTTAGAGAAACAATTTGCAAAAAGCTTATTCCCTGTGGTTTTGAGTACCTTTTTTTGCTGTCCAGACAAGAGCCTACATTTAAATAATAAAAAAAAAAAAGCCCAAACAAAATATAAAGGAAGAAAAAAAATAAAAATGTATTTGAAATCTCTGTGTTAATTACTTTTGTAATTTTGGAAAACATGTGAATAGAAGGACTTAAAAATGTGAGACAGATGGACTGAATGCTCTGTCATTTTAGGAAAATCTTTGGTCTTAATAATTCATGTGTCTTGATTTCATTACCAGTATTTAAAGCTGAAATAGAGGCTAGAAAACATTAAAGAGTTATGAAAGCATAGGATGCATATATTTAATGAGGCTTATACCACATGATATAGGATGTTTTATCACTAGCATGAGAAGAAGTTAAAAACAAAAATATCTTACTCCTCTGTGAATTAATATCCTGTTTTTACTCATCAATAATTCATCTAGTTCTTGTGGCTACTACACAGTGTGAGTTCTGTGTCCTAGATCTGAATAAAGTAGAATTTCTGCCCCACTTTTGACAAAGAATTATATAATTTCTAGACCAATAGATCTTTCGGCACATATAGAAACTGTAGCTGGAAGGACTTCAATTTTTTAAATTTTACTTTTATTGCTTTTTTTTACAAATTATCGCTGTCTGGAGGTGTGTTACATTCTGACACTTTGGCTTTAACTGTACAGCTGTGAGGAAGTGTTGCAATAATACCTGTAAAAGCACAGATCTTATAAGTCAAAAGAAATATACCATTATTTCAAGCAGTTTGGGTTCTGATTGCACTCATGGAATTAGATGGCTGAGAGTGTCAGCTGTTCAGACCTTAGGGGAGGAGAATCAAAACCAAGGCCCTGAGTAACTTTGTAACTCATAGCAGAAGTGAGCAAAATTATACACAGTGTCATCTGAACACTGATAGCACATCAGCAAGTAACTCTCAGGCAACGAAGCACCAATCTGTTGGTTGACAGGGCAACACAGGCACAGAAGTTAGTGTTGAATGCAATTGCAGCTAGGTGAGTTAACAGGCCATATGCTCCTGGAAATTAGGGAGTAAACTTGAAAAGAAGTCTGATGTTTATTCTTCTCAGTAAGTTAGCAGCTTTCAGATGTAATGTATATCATTGGAAGGACTTTTTTTTAATCTTTGAACCTAAACTCTTTGTCAGAAAATTTAATCTAAATTCATTCCACTTAGCTTCTGGCACCTTCCTGAGGAATCTAACCTAGGCACAAAAATGGCATAAGCTATTTCTGTACTTAACAGAATGACACCTCAAGAGAGAAATTTAAATGAGATAAGTTCTGAATCATCCTGTGGACAGCCTCCTTGTCTCCAACAAGTACAGACACAAATATCTGTTTGAAGACTAAAGTGAGATTGAATAAATCCATATTTTGTGCTGTTTTAAGCAGTAGGAGGCTTAGAAGCATTCAGACCAGTGTCAAGTTAATTAGGAAGGTACTAGCAGGATTGCGTAAGAGTATAACCACTGTATTGCCTGTTTAGTTCTGTCTTTCTGGTGCTACACAGTAAAATAAGAATTTAATCTTTCCTTTGCAAAAAAACCCCTGAAAAGTATAATTCTACTCACAACCTCTGAAAAGAAAATAAATTGACAATGTGGTCTAACAAGTAATAAAGCAATGCTTCCCTGAGCAGGCAAGCAGAGTAAAAATCTCTCTCACAAGGATATGAATTGTGTAGCAAAGCACTTCCACCAGACTAGACGATGTGGATATGAGAGTACAAAAGATCCCACACTGACTGGCTGGCTGCATTGATTGTTTTATCTGTTCACAGCACTGCTAAGACTACCCTAAAGATCAGAGGTACCTAACTCCTATATTACCTGCCTTAAAGTTAACCTCTGGAGAGTGATTCANAGTAACCCAAGTAATGAAATGGTGGAAGTTAATACGTGACCTGAAGGAGGTGAAGTTTAGTAGCACCCAGAAAGCATTTACTCTCTGATAGATACAGTTGAGAATTAAGACTTGGGAAAGTGGGGGCTAAGCATTAATATTCTCCCTAATCTAACCTAGAGCTAACTTGGATTTCATCAGTCATCTGGGGAAGAGTGACTTTCATTGCTTCTTGGAATAGCATAACCCCTGATATTGCCAAATTGAGATCTCCCATCTCCCCGCTCTTTCTTTTGCTTAGGCTTTTTATGCATTCTACTGTGTTGGTGTTTCTCTTCTAGATCCTTGTGTTGCTATTACCATCTCAACACTTCTATTTCTCTGTTTTCACTCTACTTATCTTGCCTGGCTTTTCCTTCTGTAGTCTGTCACAGCTCAGCAACAGTGTTTGTGATAAAACTGGGTGAATGTTATACAGCCATTCTGCAAAGAACTGAGCTTTGAATTACAGGTGGCTCAAGCCCTGGTCATTGGTCACCTAAGCGCTTAATTCAGAAACCTAAATCTAGGCCTTTAACCACCATTAAGGGTAACTTAGGATGTAGTTATCATTAAAGAACAATATCAGTCTCGCCCAGGTTTGTTCCAAGAAGGTGCTGTTCTCCTGTCTGGAAAATGTCTTCTTACACGGGTTCATTACCCTTCCTAACTTTGATGGGAAATAATGAAAAGCCTGCTCCCTTGGCTGCTCTGAAATTGTTGATTTGCCTCAATCTCTTTGAAAGGAGCTAATTCTCCTCTTTGTTCATCGAGGAAGTTCTTTAATACAGATATTTTTGGCTGTGAAATGCCTCAGCTGCAGATTCAGATATTCTTGTGCTGGTTTTGGCAGGAATAGGGTTAATTTTCTTCCCAGTGGCTGTGTTTTGGTTGGATTTTTGCTGAACACAGTGATGATAACATAGATGTTTTTGTNATGATAATAGAGATGTTTTTGTTATTGCTAAGCAGGACTTATACAGAGCCAAGGCCTTTTCTGCTTTTTGTGCTGCCACACTGGTGAGGAAATTGGGACTACATGGGAAACTGGGAGGAGACACAGCCAGGGCAGCTGACTCAAGGGACCAAAGGATCTTCCAGACCATATGACATCATGCTCAGCATTAAAGTGAGGGAAAGAAGGGGGAAGTGGGGTACATTTGGATTGATAGCATCTGTCTTCCCATAGAACCATTTATGCGTGATGGGCCCCAGCTCCTCTGGGGATGGCTGAACACCTGCCTGCCCATGGGATGCAGTGAATTAATTCCTTGTTTT
>WEIT01003932.1:2816-17177 GCA_013389985.1 Dryoscopus gambensis
TGGGAGGGAGGGAGCGGCTGCGGGCAGGGCTGGGAGCGGCCGCGGCCGAGCGGGGCGCGGGGGAATGCCAGAGCCCGGCCTTATCTTTTGTCTGGAACAATGCAGGGCTCGGCCCTATTGTTCTGCTCTCACGCCCGGCGGAAAGCGGGGTCCCCCGGGGCACGGGCTGGCTCGGGAGCGTGCCCGGCTCCGCGGGCAGGGAGCCCTTTCCCGCTGGTTTTCCCCGCGGATTTTAGGAGCGGGGAAGGTCCCCCGGCTGCAGGCTGGGCAGGGCAGGGCAGAACTCGCCGTTTTTAGGGGCTCTTTTAGGGATTCGAGCTCCCAGCTGGGTCCTTGCTGCTGCGTTTCCTTGGGTCTGTGGGTACGTGCTGGGAATCGGGCTGGGGAAATGTGGGATTTGTGTGTTTTCCCCCCCAAAAAAACTTGTCCTGGAGGCTGGGCAAGGCCGGCACAGCCCAGGCGAGCAGGCACAGGAGCCCAGACCTCCTCGGGCCACAAGCACAGCCCCAAAACCCAGCCCCCAAATCCTTCTGTTTTCCCGGAGCCGCCCCAGGGACGAGCGGCACATCCCAGGTTCTTGGGACCAGGCCGGGGCTGCAAGTTGGGAATTCCCAGGGGAAATCGGGATGGAGCAGGGGGGTGCCATGGGTACCAATGGGTGCCACGGGTGCCACCAGGCACCACGAGCCCCTCGGGTGCTGCAGGAGCCCCGGCCGGGCGCTCTGGAGCAGCGGGACACCCTGTCCTAAAAAAAGGGGGATGGCAGCTCCTGCTCTGTGCTGGGTTTCATTGTGTGACAAAAACCACCCCAAAACCCTCATTCCCAAATCCCTCCGCTCCCCCCAAGAGCTCAGGAACCCATCTGGGAGCTGAGCTGCCTGGGTTTTACGTCCTCCAAATCCCAACTGGGGGGGAGAGGAGGGGTGAGGCCCAACCCCGACCCCACGGGGCTGGGAGGTCGCTGCCCCCGGATCCCGCGGCGGGGCGGGAGGTGGGGTGCCCCACGCCCCACGGCCCGGGGCTGTCTCCCCGAGCTGAAACAGCGCCCAAAAAATGACAAAATAGTGCCAAAGATGGCTCCCAGGCCCTCCTGCCCTCTCTCGTCCACGTGAGGCCTGCGGAAGCGCCGCCGCCGGCTGCGCCGCGGCGCCCGGGGTGGGGGATGAGCTCAGGAACCCAAACCCGCACCCTAAACCGGGGCAAACATCGCCGAAACCAAACCAAACGTCACCAAAACATCCGTGGCTGAGGGGCCAGAGCTGTTTTTCTCGTCTGGGTTTCACCCAGCCCCGTCCGGCCCTGATTCCCGCGAGCCGGAGCCCGGCGGGAACGGGGTCAGGGCTGCCTTTGGCGAGGGTTTTGGGGGCTGGAGATGATTTTGGGGGCAGGAGATGATTTTGGGGCAGGTGAGGAGCAGCCAGGGGCACCCTCAGGCTGCCTTTTCCTTCTGAGTGAGGTTGGCAAAGGCCCTGATGGCTCCTGGGGCGGCTCCCAAAACACAACACCGGGAAAAAACTCCATTGCTGGAACGTGCGGCAACCCCAGCACCCGGAGCTCCCAGTGCCCCGGATTCGGGCAAATTTGGGAAGCGTCCCCACGCCCCCTTCGTGTCCCTCCGTGTGACAATTTGGAGGTGAGCAGCCGCTCGCTGCAGCTCAGGATGCCAAGCCCAGGGACGCCGAAGGTTTCCGGGGCGCTGGCGGCTGCGGCCGCGGGGCGGAAACGCGGCCCCGTAAGATTTCGGGGTGCGATTGGGGGCTTGGGCTGAGAGGCCCCAGGGCTGGCTCCGAGCACCCTCGGGTGCTCCAGGTGTGCCCAGCAATCCTGGGGAACACCAGGTGGGATGGGTGCCCACAAAGGGAAAAACCTGGAAAAACACGGGAATTAGGGGTAGGTGGGAAATGCCATGAAAAACTCAAGGATGGGGGGTTGTGGACTGGGATGGAGCCCCAAAACCTGGAAAAATAAGGAATTAGTGGAAGATGGAAAATGCCATGAAAAATCAAAGATGGGGGGTTGTGGACTGGGATGGAGCCCCAAAACCTGGAAAAATAAGGAATTAGTAGAAAGTGGAAAATTCCATGAAAGATCAAAGATGGGGGGTTGTGGACTAGGATGGAGCACCAAAACCTGGAAAAATAAGGGATTATTGGAAGGTGTAAAAGCTCAAGGATTGGGGGTTATGGATGTGGGTTTTGACATGGGAGGAACACCCTAAAACCTAGGAAAAATTAAGGAATTATTGGAAGGTGTACAATTCCATGGAAGATCAAAGATGGGGGGTTGTGGACTGGGATGGAGCCCCAAAACCTGGAAAAATAAGGGATTATTGGAAGGTGTAAAAGCTCAAGGATGGGGGGTTATGGATATGGGTTTTGACATGGGAGGGACACCCCAAAACCTAGGAAAAATTAAGGAATTATTGGAAGGTGTACAATTCCATGAAAGATCAAGGATGGGGGGTTGTGGACTGGGATGGACCCAAACCAGCACCGAGTTCTTCCCATCCCCAACGCCACCCACGGATTTCCCACGGAAAAAGGGTTTGGGAAGCGCTCCCCTCCCGCGGGGAGCCGCGGGGCAGGCGGGCGAGCCCCGCTTTGGGGTTTTTTTCCCAGGAAAAGGGTTGGATGTCTTGGCCCTCCATCCCTCAGGCGATAGGAAAGCCTTGTTTAAAACTTTGGCTTNCCCAAACCAGCACCGAGTTCTTCCCATCCCCAACGCCACCCACGGATTTCCCACGGAAAAAGGGTTTGGGAAGCGCTCCCCTCCCGCGGGGAGCCGCGGGGCAGGCGGGCGAGCCCCGCTTTGGGGTTTTTTTCCCAGGAAAAGGGTTGGATGTCTTGGCCCTCCATCCCTCAGGCGATAGGAAAGCCTTGTTTAAAACTTTGGCTTAAAGTTTGGCTAAAAGTCTGGCTTAAAGTCCGGCTTAAAGCCTTGTTTACGCTCAGCGCCTCAGCCGAGCCCCCCCTCCCCGCCCGGGCCGTGCCTGGAAACGCTGAGTGACAGAAATGACACCAAACCCCAGATCGGCCGCCCCGATAAACCCCGAGGGCGCCGTGGGGCGCGGGCAGGGCTGCCGGGGCACCGAGGGAGCCGTGCCGGGCTCGCCGCGCCAGGCTCCGGGTGAGTCGTCCCCATCCTCGTCCTGGGTTTTTCTTTATTCCTCTGGGTTTCGTCGCTTTTTGAGTGAAATTCCCACATTGGCGGCGGCTTGGGGAGGGTTGGGGAGTGGGGCGATGTCCTGGAGGGGGTTTGGGAGCTGCTCCAGGGATTTCTGCTGGATCCCAAGGATCCGGAGCTCCCATCAGCCTCCCGTGGATCGTGGGGCTGCTCCAGGCGCGCCGGGAATTGGGATAAAGGCTCAGCATCCACAGCCCGGGGAGGTTTTTGCGTCCAAAATGCCTTTTAAAACTTATTTCTGATGCGGAAAAGGAAAGGGAAGAAAGGGTAAATGCTCGTTTTTCAGAGCGCCAGGCTTGCCTCTGTTAAAGCGGGAATTTTTTGGGGTTTTCTTGGGTTTTAATGCAGGGGAGGCGAGAAGGGCGGAGGAAAAGGGGGCAAAGAGAAAAGGGTTTTGCTTTTCCCCGGGGGTTCAGACCCGGGATTAGGGATTTTCTGGGAAGGGGATTTTCTGGGAAGAGGAGTTTGTGCTTCCAGACCTTCTCCCCACTATCCCCACCCCTGGTTTCCCTCTCCCGAGCATCCCCTTTTCCTAAAGATCCTTCCAGCCCCATCAAACTCCCGGGATGTAAATCCGGGGGTGCTCCAAGGAGCGTTTTCCTTATGGATTTATCCCCTCGGAGCGGAAGAACCAGCCCAGACCGTCCTGTCGGGTCTGGAGGCCGGGAAATGGGAATGACCAGTGCCGGTGCCGGGGCCATCACGTGGCTCCTGCTGGGATTGTTCCCATGCCCGGGGATGAGGGGGGAGGACCTTGCGGGGTTGGAAATAATTCCAGCGCCGCGGAGTTTCCTCCGCTTCCCCGATGAGATCATTGCCCGGCTCGTAAATCCCGCGGCCAGGAAGTTCCACCTGAGGTTCGGGCGGATTTTTCCTNTTAAAACTTTGGCTAAAAGTCTGGCTTAAAGTCTGGCTTAAAGTCTGGTTTAAAGCCTTGTTTACGCTCAGCGCCTCAGCCGAGCCCCCCCTCCCCGCCCGGGCTGTGCCTGGAAACGCTGAGTGACAGAAATGACACCAAACCCCAGATCGGCCGCCCCGATAAACCCCGAGGGCGCCGTGGGGCGCGGGCAGGGCTGCCGGGGCACCGAGGGAGCCGTGCCGGGCTCGCCGCGCCAGGCTCCGGGTGAGTCGTCCCCATCCTCGTCCTGGGTTTTTCTTTATTCCTCTGGGTTTCGTCGCTTTTTGAGTGAAATTCCCACATTGGCGGCGGCTCGGGGCGGGTTGGGGAGCGGGGCGATGTCCTGGAGGGGGTTTGGGAGCTGCTCCAGGGATTTCTGCTGGATCCCAAGGATCCGGAGCTCCCATCAGCCTCCCGTGGATCGTGGGGCTGCTCCAGGCGCGCCGGGAATTGGGATAAAGGCTCAGCATCCACAGCCCGGGGAGGTTTTTGCGTCCAAAATGCCTTTTAAAACTTATTTCTGATGCGGAAAAGGAAAGGGAAGAAAGGGTAAATGCTCGTTTTTCAGAGCGCCAGGCTTGCCTCTGTTAAAGCGGGAATTTTTTGGGGTTTTCTTGGGTTTTAATGCAGGGGAGGCGAGAAGGGCGGAGGAAAAGGGGGCAAAAAGAAAAGGGTTTTGCTTTTCCCTGGGGGTTCAGACCTTGGATCGGGGATTTTCTGGGAAGGGGATTTTCTGGGAAGAGGAGTTTTTGCTTCCAGACCTTCTCCCCACTATCCCCGCCCCTGGTTTCCCTCTCCCGAGCATCCCCTTTTCCTAAAGATCCTTCCAGCCCCATCAAACTCCCGGGATGTAAATCCGGGGGTGCTCCAAGGAGCGTTTTCCTTATGGATTTATCCCCTCGGAGCGGAAGAACCAGCCCAGACCGTCCTGTCGGGTCTGGAGGCCGGGAAATGGGAATGACCAGTGCCGGTGCCGGGGCCATCACGTGGCTCCTGCTGGGATTGTTCCCATGCCCGGGGATGAGGGGGGAGGACCTTGCGGGGTTGGAAATAATTCCAGCGCCGCGGAGTTTCCTCCGCTTCCCCGATGAGATCATTGCCCGGCTCGTAAATCCCGCGGCCAGGAAGTTCCACCTGAGGTTCGGGCGGATTTTTCCTCCCCCTCCTCTCCCGGATTTCAAACCCTCCCTGCGGCCAAAGGAAAAACGTGTTTGGGTCGTGGCTGTGAAGAGGGTGGCCCCGGGCCAGCGGACGCCCGGGGAAGGATCCGGCTGCTTCCAGGGATTTGGGGTTATTGGGATAATTACGGACCTCCCGGCTGGGTTTTGTCGCGCAGGAGGCAGAATCCCTGGATTTGGGGTTGGGGAGGAAGGGCCCGGCTGTTTTTGGGGCGGGGAGAGGCTGAAGGGTCCTAAAGGATGAACCCCCTTGGAGCGGTGGGAAAGCAGAGGCAGCGGGGAGCTGGAAATTCTCCGGCCAAAGGGACACTGGGATGTGTCCCAGAGCTCCGGGATGGATCCAATGGATCCCAGTGCCCGCAGGGAATGTGTGGGGTTGGATCCTGATCCCGGTGCCCACAGGGAATGTGTGGGGATGGATCCAACCCATCCCGGTGCCCGCAGGGAATGTGTGGGGATGGATCCCGGTGCCCACAGGGAATGTGTGGGGATGGATCCTGATCCCAGTGCCCACAGGGGATGTGTGGGGATGGATCCAATGGATCCTGGTGCCCACAGGGAATGCGTGGGGATGGATCCCGATCCCAGTGCCCACAGGGGATGTTTGGGCATGGATCCAACCCATCCCAGTGCCCACAGGGGATGTTTGGGGATTGATCCCGATCCCAGTGCCCACAGGGGATGTTTGGGCATGGATCCAATGGATCCTGGTGCCCACAGGGAATGTGTGGCTATGGATCCTGATCCCAGTGCCCACAGGGGATGTTTGGGCATGGATCCAACCCATCCCAGTGCCCACAGGGAGTGTGTGGGGTTGGTTCATCCTTATCAGGCCTCGTTGGGAGCCTTTGTTTCCCCATTCCCGCCCACCTGGCGCATCCCGCCGGGATCCCGCTGGGCACAGGGAGGTGAAGCCCCAAGGGGCTGAGCTGGATTTGGCCCAGAGGGAGAATCCCGTGGGAAAAGCAGGAGCGGAGCTGCTGACGGCGGAGGCTGATCTGCAGTTTAGTCCTCGTCCCATTTCCTGGGACGCGAGGGTCTCCTGGGATTTATGGAAATGATGGAAAAGATCCCTGATGGAGCACGTGGAGCACCCCGCAAAGCCTCCCAGATCCTCCTCTTCCCCTCATCCCAGCCTGGAAATTCCTCTTTCCCTCCCTGCCTTGCATTTGAGCGAATTTAGGGATGAACCCCTGTTATTTCCCCTCTCTCCTCAAGTTTTGGGGAGCGGGATTGTTTGGATTTGCCCCCAAAACTCTGCTGGAATTCATCAGGGAGAAATGCATCTCGTTAATAACCCTGGGTACGGCCTGGAGGCCTTTGGAAGAGACAGGCTGGGTTTTTGGGGCTAGAACCGGTAAAAACTGTTGTCATTCCTTTGGGATTCAATCTTCCATGGGCTCTGTGGAGACCTGGATCGCTCCTATCCATCTTAAAAGATGGAAAACTGATGTTTTCTCCCCAAAAAACCCTGTAACGCGACAGTGCTGAGACAGTTCCGGGGGTGAGGAGGGGACATCCCCCCACGGGGGCGCCGGGACGGGGGTCCCACACCCCTGGGGAGGGGACCTGGGGTGGCACAGGCAGAGGGGCGACCCCGGCTCCTTCCCGTGCCCGCCGTTCCCGGGATTTTCCGTGATGCCGGCGCCGTGCCCTGACCCCGCGGGGACGTTTCCGGACGTTTCCGGAGGCCGTTTGTCCTTTGGGAAGGAGAAATCTCCTCCGGGGGGCTGAGGCGGGATGGAGGATGGACAAAGGCGCCGCTGGCTCGGGTGGGCAGCGGGAAATCCCGGCTCCTGCTCACCCCAAAGGCCTTGCCAGGGTGGGAAGGGGGCATTTGGGGCCTGGGGGTCCCTTTGGGATGGGGATTTTCCGTGGGGCACCGCCGGGAAGGACGCGCCAGGCAATCCCTACCCTGCCCCTGGCTGCCCCCTCCCGCTCCTGCTGCCCCTCGGAGCATCCCCGTCCCCAAATCCCCCGTGCCCACCAACAATCTCCCATCTTGGCGCGGATTTTGCAGCTTTTCCGGCGCCCCGAGCTCTCCGGGCGGGGGAGCTTTGGGGTTTTTCCGCTGACGAGCGCAGGTGAGGTGTCGAGAGCGCGGGGGCGGCCGAGGATTGGGCAGAGCCCGAATTTGGAGCGTTTCCGCTGCCGCTTGGTGGGGCGGCGGGGTGGGGGCACAGCCCCGGCAGGCCGCGGCATTTCTGGGGCTGACGACGCTCATCCCGCTGCCTTTTGGGGTTAAAAAGATGCTTTTCCAGACCCAGCAAACCCTGGGGCCTTGCGTTTCCTCATCCATATTTTTTTCCCGCTCCCGTGGATGCGCGGCACGTTCCACCTCGCCCACGGCCCCGCGCCGTTCCCGGGGAATGCCCCCCCATGCCGGGATGCTCCGGCTCCCCGGGGAAGGGACGGCAGCCCCGTGAACTTCCCCCGGCCAGGGACATCGGCCACCCCCGGCCGGGCACGGCGGAGCAAACATCCATTCTTTTCTCTTGGAAGACACCCGGGGCGGAAACGCTTGGAAGCGGCCCCGAAAGGACATTCCAAGTCTGGCAGGAAAGCGGCCCCGCTCGTCTGGCAGGAGATGGGCTATTGTCTGTCCCGGTGGCCGGCCGGGATTCCTCAGGTCCTGCCTGGAAGAGGAAAATGTCCATGTGTGTCTTTATTTTTTCCTCTGCCCCCTCCCGCGGGTGTCGGGGCCGCTGCTCGTGCCGGCGGTGGGGCCGTCGTGGCTCCTCTGGTGTTTCCTCCATGGAATTTTCCCTGTTTTCCCCGGTTTCCCGGGCCACGGGGGTTTTTGGGATGATTGGGAACCACATTGGGCTCCTGAATGGAAGCTTTGGGAGGGAAGAGAGCGAAGCTCCAAGAGCTGGGACAACCCGGTGGGCGGGAGAGGGGAGGGTCATCCCAAAAATCTGGGCAGCCCCGCTCCCCCACCAGCCGACCAAATGTCCCTCTGCTGTCCCTGGGGTGGGATTGTCCCCAGATGGACGGGCAGGGTCAGCCCTGGGGCAGGGGTGATGTGGCACAGGGTGAGGGATCTCAGCCTCTCCTGGATCCCCAGGCTGCTGCAGTGCCGGGACCTTGGCATCTCTTGGGTCCCCAAATTCCTGCCGTGCCAGGGCCTTGACATGTCTGGGATTCCCAAGCTCCCGCAGTGCCAGGATCTTGGTGTCTCTTGGATCCCAAATTCCTCCAGTGCCGGGATTTTGGCGTCTCCTGGATCCCAAACTCCTCCAGTGCCGGGATTTTGGCATTTCTTGGATCCCTGAATTCCTGCTGTGCCAGGATCTTGACATCTCTTGGATCCCAAATTCCTCCAGTGCTGGGATTTTGGCATCTCTTGGATCCCCGANAATTCCTGCCGTGCCAGGGCCTTGACATGTCTGGGATTCCCAAGCTCCTGCAGTGCCAGGATCTGGACATCTCTTGGATCCCAAATTCCTCCAGTGCTGGGATTTTGGCATCTCTTGGATCCCCGAATTCCTGCTGTGCCAGGATCTGGACATCTCTTGGATCCCAAATTCCTCCAGTGCCAGGATTTTGGCATTTCTTGGATCTCAAATTCCTCCAGTGCTGGGATTTTGGCGTCTCTTGGATCCCA
Source organism: Dryoscopus gambensis (assembly GCA_013389985.1). NCBI lineage: Eukaryota > Metazoa > Chordata > Aves > Passeriformes > Malaconotidae > Dryoscopus > Dryoscopus gambensis. The sequence continues at coordinate 11,683 of WEIT01003932.1, forward strand.
AATTCCTCCAGTGCCGGGATTTTGGCATCTCTTGGATCTCCAAGCTCCTGCAGTGCCAGAATCTTGACATTTCTTGGATCCCAAGCTCCTGCAGTGCCAGGACCTTGGCACACCTTGGATCCCCAAGCTCCTGCAGTGCCAGGACCTTGGCACACCTTGGATCCCCAAGCTCCTGCAGTGCCGGGATCCTGGCACCTCTCGGATCCCCAAACCGCTGCTGGGCAGGGCGGGGGTTTTTTGGCACCTCATCCCCCTTTCCCAGCCCCGGGAGCTGTTCTGCTCCGAACAGCCGGGGCCGATAGGATCAGGCCTGGCTGGCGGGCAGGAAGGGTGGCACGGCCACCGGGAGAATTGCAGGACGTGCCGTTTGCGGGTACGGACCAGGGGAAAAAAGCTGTGGCCGTCCCGAAAATCTTGGAGTTTCCAGGCTGGGAAACAAGGTGAAATCTGGGAATTTCGGGGCTTTGCTGCTTGCGGGATGAGCCCCCAAAACGCTGCGAGGGGAGGAAGCATCCCATGAGGATTCGGGGTCTGTTTCCCCCCTCCGGGCTGGCACTTCGGATCCCAGCCCCATCCCCTCCCTTCCTCCCCGCCCTGGGTTAAACGGGCAACATTAAAGGCCGAGAGGATCCCTTTCAGAGGTGCCAGGGCTGTGTGCCCGCCGTGTGCCCCCGGCAGCCCCTAGCCCACACCTGACCCCGCCCGGGATGGGATAACAGCGCGTTTTCCCCCTTTTCCCTTGGTTTTTTTTTCTGTTTGCTCGGCGGAGCGGATAAAAAACCCTCGGTGGGGCCTCCTCCAAACCTTCCCTGCCCGAGCGCCGGCCCCGGTTCAGGAGCGAACTTCCAGCGGCACCGGGAGCTGAAGCGCGATGGGGACGGGCCCTGCGGGAGGGGCGAGAGGGGATTTTGTGCCCGCCTCAAACCGAAGATCTCCCTCGGTGCTGCTGCGGCTGCTTGGGCAGCATCCCGAACCTACAAAAACTGGGATTTGTGCCTGGAAAACACAAAAAAACTGGGAAAAATGGGAGTTTCGCGCACACCTGAGGGGCTGAGGTGGGGAAGCACTGCCGCGCTGCGCCTTCCTGCCTCAGTTTCCCCACCTGTAGCGCATCCCTGCGAGGCCAATCCTCGCTGGAGCTTCCCGCCGCGCCCGCTCCTTGCCGGCGATGGATTTTTGGGGGCCGGGTGGCCCCGGGCAAGGTGAGCCGGGGCAGGAAGGGGCGCCGCAGGATGCGGCAGCCCCCGGGCGATGCGGGGCCGGGAGGAAACCCGGCGGGTTTGTTCGGCGGAGGGCGAGGGAACCGAGATTAAAAAAAGCCCCGCTAAGATCAGAAAGGCTGGCGAGCACAGTGCCCTATTGTGGAGCTGTCACACTTCCCTTTACTTTATTGCTTTTGTCCAACACCCCATTGTTCCACTTCCTTTTGTCCCCTATTCACAGCCCTGGCTTTTCATTACCCAGCCGGCCTTGTTGTTTTCATTTCTTTTGTTTGAAGTTCCTGAGAGGAAGGTTTTATTTTCAGCCGTTTGATTAATTCGCAGCTTGAGCCGGGCTTTGTTTGTTATGTAATTGCTGCCCCCCGAGCCGGGCGGCCCAGCTCAGCCCTCCCCGCCCGGCCTCGCACCCCCAAACTGGGTTTAGGGGCTCCCGATTGGGGTCCGGGAGGTGAGAGCGTGCTGAGTTTGGGGTGGCAGCCCCCAGGCAGGTGTTGTCCCCATCCCAGAGCAGGCCCACAACCCAGATCCCGATTCCTGCCAGCGTCCGGGGTAAATCCCTTTCCTAACAGCCTCCTTTTCCCATTATTCCCGCCTGAAAGGCGAGGACAATGCTTGTTCCCATTCTTGCTGTGTGGTGAGAGGGTTGGTGGCCCCGAGAAGGCAAATCCCCGTGGGCACGGCCCCGCGGGCGCCGCCGATCCTGGCACTCGCTCTTGGCTACGGCGCCGGCCGCCCCGGCACCGGGAGCGAGGAGTGGGACGCTTTTTTGGGACTGACCCCATGGGATGGAATCACCTTGGGGTGTTCCAGCCCATCCCCTACAGAGCTCATCGGTTCCGCGGTGCCCGTCCGGCAGCACCGGGAGCGGGATTGGCACCCGCAGAGGTTTTGGTGAGATCAGGGAAAGCCGGTCCCGGGGCCAGCCCCTTGTCCTGGTGGGGGCTTGGCCGGTGCCTTGCCAGGGACTCCTGGAGGAGGTGTCCTGGTGGCCGGTCCTGGTACCAGGTCCATCCCATGCCGGGGACTCCTGGAGGAGCCATTCTGGTGCCGTCCCAGCCGAGTGACTTGCCAGGGACTCCTGGAGGAGCCGTTCTGGTGGCCGGTCCTGGTCTCAGTTCCGTCCCGTGCCGGGGACTCCCAGAGGAGCCGTTCTGGTGGCCATTCCCAGTCCCAGTTCCATCCCATATCAGGGACTCCCGGAGGAGCCATTCTGGTGACCATTCCCGGTTCCAGTTCCATCCCGTGCCGGGGATTCCCAGAGGAGCTGTTCTGGTGACCAGTCCCGGTCCCAGTTCTATCCCGTGCTGGGGACTCCTGGAGGAGCTGTCCTGGTGGCCAGTCCTGGTACCAGATCCATCCCATGCTGGGGATTCCCGGAGGAGCTGTCCTGGTGACCATTCCCGGTCCCAGTTCCATCCCGTGCCGGGGATTCCCGGAGGAGCCGTTCTGGTGCCGTCCCAGCCATTGTTGGGCAGAGCCAGGATTTCCACTTCCCGTCGGAGCGGGAATCCTGCAGCCGCCGCTCCGACGGCTTTCTAGGCACGGCTCCTGGGGCGCCGGGGGGGGACCCGGGGAGCCCTGGGGTGCTGGCGCGGGTCCCGGTCACCGTGAGCCTGGGCTGGCTGGACGTGGCACCTCACGCTGTCCCTCGGCCCCAATCTCCGGGCTGCCTTTAGGAATTCGCTCCTCCATCCCAAGGTGCGAAGGGTTGGTTTCCCTGAGGACCGAGCCCCAAAAAACCTGGAAAACCGGGAACCACAGCTCAGCTTCGCCCATGGCAAACCCCAGGGGTGTTGTCCTCGCACCGTGGGGCCGGGCTGGGAGAGGGGTGGCCGTGCCCGGGGGGTGCCCCGCGGCCGTGGTGACCTCCCCGCTGTCCGCAGGATGTCCATGAGGAGCCCCGTGTCTCCGCCCCTGGAGCTGGATGGAGCGGGCACCATGGTGAACTGCGCCGTCAAGACGGAGGAGAAGAAGGAGGGCGGCGCCGAGACCCCTCCGGGGGCCGCCCCCAGCGCCGAGCCCCGGCCCCACGATCCCCCGGGGCCCCCGCCCAGGGACGGCGCCGACCCCCAGGCCCTGCCGCGGGTGGGTGTGAGGAACGCGGTGCTGGCCCCATCCCTGCTCCAGACCCTCTCCCATCACAGAACGGGAGGTGGCTGCTGCCCAGGGTGGTTTTTCCTCACCCCAAGGAATTCAGACTGAAATCTGAGGCTCTCCCGAGGTTCTTTGGCCGCTCTCGGGTCACCCCTGGGTTTGAGGGTGTCACTTTCAGCGCAGAACCCCCCCTGCGGGTGCTCCCCATCCCTTCAGCCTCCCTTTTCCATTGTCCTTGGGGGTTTTCCCTCTCCCTGACCGCTCCCTGCGGAGCTCAGAGGAGCTGGATCGATTGGTGGGAGAAAATTCCAGCATTCCCGGCATGAAGAGCAGCGCTGCTCTCTGGGCGGGATGCAGGGAGCGTGCCCGGCAGAGCGTGCCCCGGCTCCCAGCGCCCCACTGGATTGGGATCCCCCGTCCTGGGGGTGTCCCTGGCGGTGGCAGCAGTGCCCAGCGACGCTCCGTGTCCCGCAGGAATCCCGCTCTCCCGCCGCGGACGTTCCCGAGCCCCGGCGCTCCGCCTTCGAGCCGGCCGGCGGCGGCCAGGAGAAGCTGGACTTCAACAGGAACCTGAAGGAAGGTGGGAAACGCTCCCGAGGGGCCTCTCGGGATCCCTTCCCCGTCCCTCAGCGCTCTCCCAGATTTGTGGGGTGGGCCGAGCCGTGGCGCAGAGCTTTGGGATGCGCTCACCTCGCCGTCCTCCCCGTCCCCGTCCCCCAGTGATGCCAACCATCGAGAAGCTGCTGTCCAGCGACTGGAAGGAGCGGCTGCTGGGCCGGAGCACGGCTGAATCCAAGGAAGTGAAAGGTGGGATCCGCCCCCAGCACCCTCCCTCCCGCGCCCCAGCTGGGAACGCGGTGTTTCCCGCCAGGGCAGGGGGGAGATGCCCGCGTTCCGTAGGGATTTGTCCTTTTTTAATCGATTTTTTTTTTTTGGCGTGAGCATTTCTGGTGCCTCCGACTGCACAGGGCGTGGTTGGGCGCGTGGGGATCTTTCCGTCCTCACAAATCTGACATCCCCCAGTAACCCGGACGTGGCGCTGGTGGCTGCTGGACTTCTCTGCCTCACATTTTCCATGCCCACCCCAAAGTTTCCCATCTCTCTCCCCAGAGGAAACAGGAATTGCGCTCCTCAAATGAAACCCCAACCCCCTGACCCTCATCCGGTCGGGTTTTCCCCCTCCAGGAACCCAGGAGAGCCTGGCGGAGAAGGAGCTGCAGCTGCTGGTGATGATCAACCAGCTGTCCACGCTGCGGGACCAGCTCCTGACGGCGCACTCGGAGCAGAAGAACATGGCCACGATGCTCTTCGAGAAGCAGCAGCAGCAGATGGAGCTGGCGCGGCAGCAGCAGGAGCAGGTGGGGCCCTCCCGCCCCTCCAGGGATCCCTCTGGGGTTTCAGGAGCAGGTGGGGACCTTCCATCTCTCCAGGGATCCCTTTGGGGTTTCAGGAGCAGGTGGGGACCTTCCATCCCTCCAGAGATTCCTTTGGGGTTTCCGGAGCAGGTGGGGCCCTCCCGTCCCTCCAGGGATCCCTTTGGGATTTCAGGAGCAGCACAGGCATCCCTTGGGAGTGGCAGGGAGGTGGCTTTGAGGTCGCGTTTCCCCATCCCAAAGCCTCCCTGCCTCGCTCCCTTGGAGCCGGGAGGACCAAGGGTGGAAGGAGATGGAGGTCGAGCTCCTTAGGAGGCCCAAACCACCCCAGGTCCTTCCTGATCCTTGAACACCGATTTTCCATCTCCCGAGGGCAGGGGTGACAGGTCCCTCCCAGCCCTCGCGTCCCTCGAGGTGGCTCAGGGGCAGCTCAGCCCCTCCTCCTGCCCTTCCCACCTCCCTGGGGACCCTCCCCGGACCCTTTTTTTGGGGTGGGCCCTGCCGGGCTGGAGGCCGGCCTGGCGCTGTCACCTAACCTGCCGTCCCCTCCCCGCAGATCGCCAAGCAGCAGCAGCAGCTCATCCAGCAGCAGCACAAGATCAACCTCCTGCAGCAGCAGATCCAGGTAAAGGCGGGGGGACACCCCTGCTGTCCCCTCCCCGGGGCCCGCCGTCCCCTCCCGGCGCTGATGCGGCGTCCGCGCCGCTCCGTCCCTGTCCCCTCCAGCAGGTCAACATGCCCTACGTGATGATCCCCGCCTTCACCCCCGGCCACCAGCCGCTCCCGGTCACCCCCGAGTCGCAGCTGG
>WEIT01003933.1:8916-19642 GCA_013389985.1 Dryoscopus gambensis
GGGAGGGGGCAGAGATCAAGAAGGAAAGAAACTAAAGTGTAAATCACTTTCTGAGCCTAATGAATATGTAACAGTTTGAGAAGGTACTTAACTCCGCAATAGAATGAAAGTGTGCCTCTAGCAATCTGCTAAGTGCCCAGCGCTGTCTTTTGTCTTTGTTTTACTAATAAATGTTCACTATTATACTGCTGAAACCTCAGCCTTTGATTCCGTTTATTTCACCTTTAACTTGTGACAGGTCTTGCCACAGCATACAAAGCTCAAGGTCTCAAGTCAACATTAATGTTTGATGCCTAATAACAGTCCATTGATGGTGGCCCTGGTAGCTCATCCCTTCCTCTCCCAAACTGCAATGATGTCAGGTTTGCCTGTTCTTGGTTTAGTCAGTCTTCATTCAAACATTCCCAGAGATTGTTTTCATTCCTCTGCTCTGCACACAGTGATTCCTGGAGGGCTGCAGAAATGCAGCAGCAGCAGCAGTAGCCTCCTCTGGGGTTTTTAGAGGGAACTCTCTCTCAGAGAGCTGTCCTGAGCCTTTCTGCAGCCAGATTTTACTCCTAAAAAAGACACAACTGAAACTCTCTAATGATCAGTGACCTGGCTGAGCAGTGATCAAAAAAAGCAACAGTTTTTATCCCACTGAACCCTAATAACGATGTTTGTTCTGAAACACTGGAAAACAATGTCCCAATAAGTTCTCATGTGCCAACCACAAAAGTTTTGGTACAAAAGAAGAGGTTTCTGATTAACCAAATAAAAATGTAAACAAGCAACAAGAGCAGACACTGCTCTGCCTACTTGGGGCAGGTGATACAGAGGGCTTTAGGATTTAAGGGTTAATTGCTTATTGTGGGCTTATTGTGGTATTGCTAAATTTTGCAGCTGCTTGTTAGACAATGTATATTGCTTGCTCAGTACTTATTATCGTTGCCAAGCAGAAGGGGGAGGATGCAGGGCCACTGATAAGGGGTAGAGACTGTGACTCCAGATCGTGGTTTCAGATCCTGGAACCAGCTAGAACCAGCCCTGGAGTTTGGACTTGGACCAGGAACTTAGAGAGCATGCACAAGGAAGCAGGGTAAAAAGTTCAAGCCTGAGGAAGACCTTTACTTCATCCCAGAGACCCCGGCCCATGACCACCAGGAAGCAGTGCGCAGGCGCATTAAAATGCTAATAACTTTTGAGCTAATTATAATACAAAGCAGGAACAGATAATTAATATGTATAGGCATATTGTGTAATTTAATGCATATGTAACTTGTAACCAGATATATATCAAGCCGAGTGCTGTTGAAGGTATGCATGCCTTTGGAGGAAGGATCCCCAATGCACCTCGGCCGATTAAACATATCTACTTTACAACTTTAATTAGTTGTGGAGTCTGAATTCTGTGCATCATAGGAAGTAAGAATGTCCCTCTGCTTTGTAAAGGACATCCTTCTCACCAAAATGAAGAGCTCTGGGATGCACCACAAGGCAGTCAGTGTTCACCAGGCTCTGACAGCAGTTCTTAAGCTTCTGGAATAACAACTTGCATTTTATTATCCAAAACCACTGTAGAGTGCAAGCAGAGACAGAAGGCAAAGTGAATGTGGAGCTCCACAAACTGTGCTCCATCCTGGGGAGACCTCTGTGGTGCTGTGTCCACTCTGGGACTCCAGGTAAATAGATAAAGAACATCACTGACACATGGAAGTAAATCAAGTGCAGGCCACCAGGATTGCTGGGGTTGGGAGTAAGGGATGCATGAGGGGAGGGGGGAACTGGGTTTGTTCATTCTGGAGTATCAAAGGCTTTGGGGATCCCAGCTGCTGCCTTCAGCAGCACCTGCTGAATGAGAAGATGCCAAGGGGAGAGTGCTGGGTCCTTAGAGGTGCATGGTGATAGGACAAGAGTTGATGGGCACACAGTAGAACATAGGGAATTCCAGCTGGGTACATGAGAGAGAAAAACTAATATGAGATGGCTCAGGTGCTGGAACAGGGCCCAGAGTGTCTGTGGGATCTTCATCTCTGGAGACACTAGAAGGTCAACTAGAGGAGGACCTGAGCAACCGCTCCTAATGCAATCTGGTTGGAATGGGAGGCTGCTCTGGAGACCTCTGAAGATCCCTTCCCACCTACATTGTTCTGTGATACACTGAGCAGCAGTGATAGCATGGACTTGGCAAGAAAACTGTAATACACTTCAATGAAACCAAGTGGGTGACCACAGCCCTGCCCACAGCTGATACCAGGTGAGAGGAACACCTCATCAGAAAGGGAGAGAAAGACAGAGGGTTGGTGTGCTAGAAGGTAACCGATGACAAACCCAGCCCACCCTCCGGATTTCTCATTGTACTCCACATCTTTGTGTGGGAGAAGAGGTTTGTTTAGGTCTGTTTGGAGGAAAACTTGTAGGAGTCAACTAGGTGCACAGAGTAGATGTCATCTCTCCACCTCACCCTGAGCAGTTCTGGCAAAGTGCAGACAGTCTGCCCATGGTCCCCATGCTGCTGGGGGCGGGCTGTGGAGTCCCCTCACTCTGTCCTTCCACAGACCATCCTGCTTTTCAAACTGCTGGGCCGGTGGAGGACATGCTGTGGGACAAGGCACTTGGTGCGACGGTTGGAGAACGAAGGACAAGCAGGAAGTGTATTGCTGGAGGGTTCAAAGCAGTGGCAGCAAGTGAGAAACCTGTGTGGAAACTGTCCAGCTTGCAGCGATTTGAGTGCATGTGGGACAGATTTGCTCATCTCTCTGCAGCTCTGACAATCCACCAGGTAGGGTCTCTGTTTCCAAACAGCTTCTTCACATAGTAAGGGAATTAGCTTGGAAAGTACCTCTGGAAGTCTTCTGCTCCGAGCCCCTTTTCTCAATGCAGGACCTTCAGCTCTGACACGACACCATGGCTGGGTGCCATTCCCTGGCACATGCAGAGCTCCAGTCACTACGGCTGCTGGGCTCCCACACAGGGACCACACCGACCCAAACCCAGCTGCCGCCAGAGCTCCCGCATCCCGCCGGGACAGGGACGCAGGTCTGTGCCCGGGCTCTTGGGGGCTGGGCTCCCCGCCCGGTCCCTCGGCAGCGCCCGCGGCTGCAAGAGCCGCTCGGCCCGCAGGGGCCCCGCACGGCGGCACCGACCGACTCGAGCGGAGTCTGCTCGGCTGCGTTCGGCTGCGTTCGGCTGCGTTCGGCTGCGTTCGGCTGCGCTCGTCTGCGTTCGGCTGCGTTCGGCTGCGTTCGGCTGGGCGGCGCTGAGCTTGCGCCGGATTCAGCGGGATTTGGCTGCGTTCCGCTGGGGTCGGCTGGGCGCAGCTCCGGGAGCAGCTCATCGCCAGTTCGTGGTCGGGAGGGAGTCTTATCTCCTCAGCAGACTGGGAGGGAGTGTTAACCCCTGGGCAGGCTGGCAGAGGTGCCCGGCGTCTTTTCCTTTCTCCCGCAGCTTTGAGCACGACCCCTCGCCAGCGGGCCTCGGAGCCAATTCTGGCAAGGGATTCCCTGCTGTGGCAGGGCCGGGAGTCCAGCCGTGCCCTCCATCCCTCTGTCTCTCCTCCCTGTGCCAGACTGGCAAGCGACCTCCAGCTCCGAGGATCTTCATGTATGAGGTTACCTGGGGGCTCCTGTTGTGTACAGAATTTGGCCGACTTGGTAAGGCTTGTTGTGGAAGACTCTGTCAGGAAGGAGTCATCACTTGCCACCAGGACATGCCTGCAATGAAAGCAAAGCTCTCTCTGCCATAGCTGTAGTTTGTGCCTCAGTCACCACTTCAGCTTGAGGACCTGATAGGTTACATCATCACTAACTGGAATGTGAGTGAAACAGGAATCAAATCTGCTCACAGCTTCTCTGGTGTTCCTAGAACAGAACTCAGGAAGCCCATGTCCCTGCATAACCCTGAAGTAAATCTTTGCAGGTGCGGGTGCATGGCAATGCTTGAGGGATTCCTCCTGTGTTTTTATTTGTGCTTTCCAAGAAAAACAGTCGCTTCCACTTTGACCATGATGTGAATCCAAAATAAATTGATGAAAATCAGCCCTTTCCTTGCCTGGAGCAGCCCTGGCCACATGGAAAGGTGACTATCAGCCCCAAGAATGCATCATGAGGTAACTGTGCATGTGGTGTGGCCACATGATAAAGGCAGTCCCAAGGCTTGAGAGCCTATGAAGCTGTTATGGCCCTCCAGAACGACTGACATGGACACAAGAATGAATTAAAGCAACGTTGCAGGTGCTGTGAGTATCCAAAATAAAACATACAGCCTCCTGACCAGCACTGCACTTTCTTCAGAGATACTCCAGTGGCAGACTTCTGGAAGAGAGGCTGGATTTGCTAATTCATTTGGTGGTTTTCTAGGCTAGATTCCCTCTCCAGCCATGGGCTCCTGCTGCTCACAAAACTTCAGTGCTTCTGCAGAGTCACCATTCCTGATGGCTGTGCTAGACCAGGCATAGGCATGTTTTGTCTCAAACATACTGCCTTACGACAGGAAAGATGTGATTGGGGGAGAGTCCCATGCAGGTTGGGTGGTGCATTCTTAGCCTCCTGCTCCCCCTTGAGTTTCATGCTCAGTTCCTTCCTCCAGCTCACTTCCTGCAGGAGGGCTGAAATGGCTGGCTGCACATGCATGAACAAAACAGCACAAAAAGTCCAGTTTACATAACATGCTTGTACCAGGTTAACTAGAAAAGAAAGTGGATTGGGCCCCCTCACTCTCTTTTCTCTCCCTTTTCTCTCCTTTCTTTTTCACTTTCTTTGTTTCACAACCCCAGCTCTGGACCACCCATGCGGCAAGACCAAGGTGGGACCTACATACTGATGATAATCTTTGTTCTCTCTCTCCCTCTTCTGTGTTTATTTCTCTCGTGGGCAAAGCACACTTATCACATTCCACCCCATACTCTGTACTGAACTTTGTTGTGCGAGTGGGGAGTTTATGGGAGTGTGTTGTGACTTGTTCTCTAGCACTTTTGAGTAGTGGCGTGTTGTGGCTTGTTAGCCAGCACCTTGTGGAAGTGTATTACAAGAATTTACAGGCTTGTTGGCCAACATCTTTTTAGTCTAAGCAGTGGGCTGGTTGCCAAAGTTACGGTGACGGTACAATGAAACATAAGAGTTCCTGACACGTATCCGGTGGCTTTGCTCAGCCCGGTGAGAATTTATGCTGAATATCATTGCCCTGGCCAGTGGGTCGTGACAACAGCAGCACAGACCCAGGCTACCATCTTTGGCCTGGGACAAGGGGACAAGGAAGCTCCTGAGTCCCAGTTTCCTTTGCAGAATCCCTTGCGTCAGCAGCATGCTATGTCTCCAGGACTCACTCCGTGAATTGTTGCTCTGTGTAACTGCCCTGCTTTGTTACTGCTGACAACCTTTAACAGCCTGGGATGCAGCTGGCCTCATCCCGCTGCTGGCCAACATCTGCGGAGGCTCTGTGGTGTGACTGTTCCTGAGGCTTGCCCTCTGTAGAAATTGCTGGAATTTGTGAATTTGCCTTGTCTCTAGGCTGGACCCACAAATGAGAGCCAGGACAGCAATTTCATTGGATGGAGCCAGGAGAAGCCCAGACTCAGTTGCACCAGACTCAGCTCCAGTGGGAAGGAGAAATTCACTGGGGCCCAAGGCCATCTGAAATTAACTACTTCCTTTACCAAAACCAGGGAAACTGGCTTTACTGGGAGATGTGTGGAGTTCAAGGAGGAATCCTCAAGTTTTAAGCTTGTCCTGCACTTCCACCTCTTTGCTGAGCCATACGATGATGTGGCCGTGGTGTGGATGCTGCAGGCCAGGGTGCACGGGCTGCAGCCCTACCAGCCCCCATGGGTGCTCAGGGTGGAGCTGACTGCACGCCAGGCCCTGCTCTGCAACCTGGGAGTAACAACCACACACATGTGCTGTGGCTTGTTCACCTGACTGCAGTAAATGATTCACCCAGTGCCACACACACTTCCTGCTGTGGGCACCCAAACCTTCCCAGCATTTGTCACAGGCAGAGCTCAGTCATGTCTGTTGTACACAATGGGAAGGAAACCTGGAGCATGTGGGAATTTTTTTCTCTTGTCAAGCTGCTTTGGTCCCTTCATCTATTTTCCAAAGCAATGATAATACCAGCCCACGTTTTTCCTCGGACATTGAAAGAAAAGAGACTGTGCTCTCCAGAAATGCTTCAATCCCATGACCTTTCCTCTCTCCACAGTGTGCCAGCCCACAGCTCCTGCCAAGCCCCCATGCATGCTGGGAAGGGGGTCCCTGCTCTGAGCTGCTGGCCTTCCTGCTCTTGGTCAACCCAGCTCCTGCTGACTTATCACTTACCTGACCTTCACCTGGAGAGCAGTGATATGCACCAGTCAGGTACCACTCCTCCTTGCAGAGCTGCTTCCTCCTGGGTAGTTCCCATAATTTAAAGGGAAAGTGTTCACCAGGGCAGTAAAACCAGGTACTCCCAAGATCACAATGGCATGCAGAATTGCCATGGGGCTAAGGGAAAACAGAAAATGGAAGGAATTTCCTCCTACCATCAGTATCCTCTTACAAAGAATCTCTGTGCCTTGTGGTTTTGGGGTGGTTTTCTTTGTGTTCCTTATGTCTTGGGGCTTTCTGTATTTTCCTATAGCAAGTCTGGTTATTTACTGCTGGATGCAAGGCACACCTCCTTGCTGAGGGTGGAGGTTGTCTAGTCCCTGGCTCAAGCAGGGTCAACGAAACAGGGCTGCCCAGGGCCTTCAGGGTGCTCTTTGACTCTTGGAAAAAACCTCGAGGAGGCTGCAGCTCTGGCTGAGGACCCAGAGCAGGAGACGGCTCCTGTGAGCTGCAGGACCAGCAGACGTGCAGAGCCTGACCATCCCCATCTAAAGCCCAGACTCACACTGAAAACAGCTGATGGAGCCACCTCTGCTTCTGCAGTGAGAATCTGGCAAGAGAAAAAAAAAATTCTGTCTCTGTAGTCCCTTTCACTATAAATATGTATTAGACAATATATCCTAGAGGGATGGCTCTTTCCTTGAAGGACTCAAGGCAGATGCTACATGATGACAACCAGCACAGCCTTCTCAGAGCCTGGGGCCAGGAACGTGAGCTGTCCTTGCCCAGGGTGGCCTGAGCACCCATGGGCACCAGTGCCATCCCAGCCTGAACCAGTGCTCTCCCTAGAGCCAGGACTGCAGGGTGCAGGTGAGTTAAGCCCACCGCCCTGGCCTCTGGCCTCACAGGGTAGCCAGGGAGCAAGCAGATACCATGAAAGCAGCAGAGGAGCCTGACTCCCACCACATCCCAGTGCCACCATTTCCAACCATGGAAAGCCTGAGCAGCCTGATGTAGCAGGCTGGGGCACTCCTGGCTGCTGTGAGATGAGGGCCCATGCAAGTGTGACAGGGTGGCACTGGCGTGGGGTCTTGATGCCAGATAGGATCCAGGTGGGACAAAGATGTCACATGGGGCCACAGCTTGACCCAGGCTCTCCTAGGCAGGCAGGTGGTGGCTGTGTTGGCTGCCAGCCTGGGGAGTGCCAATGCACCACCATGGGGTGGAGGGACTTGTGGGCACATGCCAGAGTCCACAGGAGCCCTCAAGGGTCTCCCCTGTGTCTGCAAGGTGCTTGAACTGATAATCTCAATTTAGGCATGAAATAACTGGACCATTCCTTTGCTCATTTCATTGCTTGATTTTTGTCCTCCAACCTTCACAAGACGTTTCCTCTCATGAAGTGGTTTCCCTGTTCTGCCTTTCATGTCCAGAGCCATGGATGCCCTGGATGCTCTATTGCACAGGATGGACACATGTTCATCCTTCCTTCCACAAAGCTGCAAGTTCCAGCTTAGAGCAGTAAAAAGCAGAGAGGCTTATATCCAATGCTGCAGCAATTCCTTTTCCAGAAGGAAAAGCTGTGTGTCCCCTCCAAGAGTGCCTGTCCCCAGAGGACACAAGCAGGACACAGCCATGGTAGTGGCATGCATGGTACACACACAATGGGGAGGCAGTGCTGCCAGCTGGCCAGGGTGAAGGGCAAGGCTGGACATGGGGACATCTGGGGGTGTGTCAGCACTGAGACATGGATGAGGCTGCAGGTCTGGCAGCCACTCACACAGTGTGGTCATTCAGCCCCTGCCTTCAGGATGTCTCCATAGGAGGCATCACCCCAATGCCCATGCTGGCCTGGGGAATGCAAAAGGAGAAGAAACAAGCCCTGTCATGACTCAGAGTTCAGGGCAGATAAAGTCTGATTTCTCCTCTCATTCAGCCCAAATAAGCCTAGCTCCAGTCCTGACTAGCTCAGCAGCCTTCACCAGCCTGACTCTAGTATGGGATCTTCCTTGTACTGGGAAGCCCCAAATGGAACATGGCATGCAGAGAAGCAGGGAAAGAATTGCTTTACCAGCTCATTCCTGCACTTCTGCTGACCCAGGCTGGGACCCTCTCTGCCCACCCTCACTGCATCGACCATGACCGCTGACATCTCCACTGCAGCTCAGTGCTCCTCCACTGCGGGCTCAGCCCCCGAGTCCTTGGCAGCTTAGCCCCATGCTGGCCTTGTCTGCGGGCTTAAGCCACATCAGCAGAGCCGGGTGCAGGGCTGGCAGTGCCGCCGGTAGGGGTGGGTAGCCCAGGGCTCAGCCCCATGTCCTCACTGTCCAGCCAGACACCAGCCTCGTGCCAGCAGCTGGCAGCAGGGCAGTAGCTGCATAGTTACACAGTGGGGAGCTCTGCTGCAGAGCTAGCCCTGTAACCCACTGGCTGCTTGGGCAGTGAAGGTCAGAGCACTCGGCATCCCTCCTTATCCCCTGTTATCATCCAGACAAACCCAAACTGGGTTTTGTGTCCCTGACACAGTCATACACTTGTCAGCCAAGGCTTTCCTATGCTGCCCCATGGATCCCTCCCTGTGGGGCCCCACCAGGCTGCCAGCACAGCCTAGGCACAGGGCAGCCCCAGGGTGCTGGGCATGAGGGGGCACAATGCATGCACAGGGCAGCCCCAGGGGCACTGGGACAGGAATGCAGCACAGTGTGGCAGAGCCCGTGGCAGGAGGGCTCTGTGGATCCCTATGGGAGTGGTGGCAAGCTGGTTCTCCCAGGTCTGGGGTACCCCCGAGCAGAGCCCTTTCCCAGCCTTGGCATGCCAGTCCCCATCTTGTCAGCCCTCATCCAGCTTCATGAACACAGCTCCCAGGACAGGGGAGACGTTTGCAACACTTGGGGCGATGTCATGGGTGGCACACAGCAGCCCTATCACAGCCACAGGGTGGACTCTGCCCTGTCTGCAGTGCATTGCTGTCAGGGAAATCCTGATAAAGGGAGATAAGCCTAGGCTGCCAAGCCCCATCCATCAGCCGCCAGTGTCCCCAGGTTAGGTTAGGGCATATGGGGCATCACAGACCACCCCCCCTGCTCCCCCCCAGTACCCCAGCAGGGCAGAGCATCAGCTTGGACACACATGGCTCCAGACTAGCCCTGGAAGAAAGAGCCACACCAGAGGAACCATGGTTTCCTTCCTTCCTTCCTTCCTTTCTTCCTTCCTTCCTTCCTTCCTTCCTTCCTTCCTTCCGTCCCAGCTCCCTTTGGGCAGAGAGAAGTGCATCTGGACTCCAGGGGGCCCATTCTCCAGAGCAGTGCCAGCATCCTTTTGGGATGCAGCAGTGATGCACAGGATTACCAGACCCACTGGTCACCCTAAGCAATGCTTCCCTGGGGCATTGGGGCCCTGGGATAGGTGGGCGTGACCTCTGCCCCACAGCCCAGCTACCCTCCCAGGGTATTTCCAGGGTAGAGAAATCCTGATTTCCAGGAGGATATTGTACCTGCATAAGTTGGGCCACCAGTTGGAAAGCAGCTCTGCAGGGATGGACCTTGGGTTACTGCTGGGCACCAGCTAAGCAGGAGCCAGGGATGTGTCCTCATGGCAGCCACCCAAGCTGCACCAGGCAAAGCTGGGCAGGGAGCACCAGGCGGGGCGGGGGGGTGGTGTGCTGCTCCAGCTGGGATCACCTGGGCAAGGCACAGACATGTTGAGGTGAGTCCAGCAAAGAGCCATGATGGTGGTGGAGTGACTGGAGCACCCATGCTGTGTGGAGTGGCTGCAGGGGCAGGGTCTGCTGAGGCTGGAGCAGAGGAATTTTGGGGAATCCTGTTAATACACAGGGAGAGAGGGTGCAAAGAGACAAGAGTTCGTCTCTTCCCAGCGATGTCCAGTACTGGAACAAAGTGCAATGAGCACAAACGGGGACATGGGAGGTTCCTTTGAACATCAAGAAACACCTTTGTACTGTGAAGGTCAGGCAGTAGTAGGAGTTGCCCTGGGAGGCTGTGGAGGCTCCATCCTCAGGGATCCTCAACCCTCGAATAGGTGTGGTCCTGGGCCAAGGGCAGCTTCGGCAGGGGCTGGACAGGACAGTGCTGTGTGTCCTGACTGCACACAGTGGACACTTGAGCAGGCTGTGCGGGACGCACACATGGTTGGGCATGCGCGGCACATAGGCATACACACACACGTGTGTACACGTGCGCTCAAGATGAGCGTGCAAGCACCTGTGCATACCTGCACACACACCTGTACCCAGAGCCGTGCACGTGAGAGCACACTCATGGGTGCCCAGGGAGAGAGCACGTGGGATGGAGGTGCGTGTAGCAGCGGGTCCCCAGCCATGGAGAGTCCCCTAGATGGGGGCGGTAACTGGGATGGGAGGTGCCAGTGCTGGGGACTCCGGCCGCATCCCGCCGCTCTCCCCCGGGATGGGGCGGGGCCTGCGGGAC